>VRLP01001321.1:0-12500 GCA_009660295.1 Lophius piscatorius | reverse complement strand
AAAAGATTTAAGATAAGATAACATTTTTGCCCATTCTTCTTTGCAAAATAGCTCAAGCTCAGTCAGATTGGATGGGGAGCGTCTGTGAACAGCAATTTAAGTCTTGCCAGAGATTTTCTATTGAATTTAGGTCTGGACTTTGACTGGGCAATTCTAACACATGAATATGCTTTGATCTAAACCATTCCATTGTAGCTCTGGCTGTATGTTTAGGGTCGTTGTCCTGCTGGAAGGTGAACCTACGCCCTAGTCTCAAGTCTTTTGTAGACTAACAGGTTTTCTTCTAAGACTGCCCCGTATTTGGCTTCATCCATCTTTCCATCAATTCTGACCAGCTTGTCAGAGCTTGTTGTTGTTGTTGCATTTAGGCCAAAAACATAAATTTTGGTCTCATCTGAGCAGAGCACCTTCCTCCACATGTTTTCTGTGTCCCCCACATGGCTTGTGGCAAACTACAAACGGGACTTCTTATGGTTTTGTTTCAACAATGACTTTCTTCTTGCCACTCTTCCACAAAGGCCCGATTTGTGGAGTGCAAGACTAATAGTTGTCCTGTGGACAGATTCTCCCACCTGAACTGTGGATCTCTGCAGCTCCTTCAGAGTTACCATGGGCCTCTTGGCTGCTTCTCTGATCAATGCTCTCCTTGCTCGGCCTGCCAGTTTAGGTGGATAGAAATGTCTTGGTACGTTTGCAGGTGCCATATTCTTTCCATTTTTGGATGATGGATTGAAGAGTGCTCCGTGAGGTGTTCAAAGCATGGGATATGTTTTTATAACCTAACCCTGCTTTAAACTTATCCACAACCTTATCCCTGACCTGTATGGTGTGTTCCTTGGGCTTCATGATGCTGTTTGTTCACTAATGTTCTCTAACAAACCTCTGAGGCCTTCACAAAACAGCTGTATTTATACTGAGATTAGGTTAGACACAGGTGGACTCTATTTACTAATAAGACTTCTGAAGGCAATTCATTGCACTGGATTTAATTTAGTGTTATCAGAGTAAAGGGGGTGGAATACTTTTACAAGCCAAAAGGTTCAGCTTTTTATTCGTAAAAAAATTTGAAAACCATGTATCTTTTTCCTTCCACTCCACAATTATGCACCACTTTGTGTTGGTCTACTAAATAAAATCCCAATGAAATACATTTACGTTTGTGGTTGTAACGTGTCAAAATGTGGAAAATTTGAAGCGGCATGAATACTTTTGCAAGCCACTGAATATTCACAAATTCTTGTTGTTTATTTGAACAGCCAAAGTCTTTTAATGAAACCGATAATAACAAAATGTACCTGGTTTGATAACCATGACATTTTATACCATGTTATACTGTGAAACCGGTAACTACTGCAACTTTAATCAGGATTATACAAATTTACTTTCAAACAGGTAGGAATTGTCTTACTTCAAACAGAACTTACCATGTCTGGCTCCCACAAAGATTCACACATGCCGTACATCTGCTCTGAACAGGTGCCACTCACAACAAAGTCTTCTGTCTCCATGGGACAGCCAATTAAATCCAAAGAGCAGATGAATGGCTCAAAAGTTTTGGGATCTAGCCCAGCAATCACAGGCTCAATGTAGTATGGCCCAAACCTAATGAGAAGATCACATATGAACAAACATTTCTCATACCCTCTTTGTTGAGATTTATACTCACAGTTAAGTTATCTTTAAGTGGATTAAGTAGGATATGAATGATAGAAAACAACTGCACTCACCTCCTTTCATACAGCAAATTGGACACCATGCTCATGAAGGTCTTGGGTTTGATCTGCCGCCCCTCTTTAAGCTCATACAGGTTCAGTCTGAATTTAAGTCTCTGGGATCTAGTCAAAATTAAATGAGAACCATCAGTGCAATCTATAATTTCTGTAGAAATAATATGTTTCAAAAACCTATTTAGAAAAAGGAATCCCCTAGCTGTGATCAGCTGCATTACGTTTGTCATCATTTCCACTAAATTGATAGGAAAATTAGTAACAATTTAACACACCCTGGTGCAAGAAGTACTTTGCCGAGTTAAAAGATACAAACACACAAAGGATAAACACACTTACACTGTCTGAACGTCAGTAGCCAGTCCAGCCAGCCCAATGTACAGCCTGTCTCCCATGGGGAAAATCTTCTCGAAGTCCGTGGTGACCATTTGTGCCTGAATACCAAATCTGCGGTCTGCAGCTATGGCCACACAATTCTTTCCCCGCATGGCCATGACGGCCCCTCCGTTATAGGACATAATAGACTGTTAAACAGAGATGTAGGAAAAGTCAGTTAGAACTCAAAACAAGGACTTTGTCAATTATAAGTCAGTATAAAGGAAATGTATCAACGTATGTATATAACTTATAAGGGCTGCTATAGCTCAGTGGCTATAGCGGTCAACCCCTAACCTGAGGCCGCATGCCCAGGGTACTTGATCAAGTCCCCGATTAGGGTTCGACACCAGCCCTTTGAGCATGGCCCTGAAACTCCAGCTCCCCAGGCGCTTAACATAGGATGCCCACTGCTCCCTCAGGGATGGTTCAAATGCAGAGTAATTCAGTTGAAATGTATTACTTCATGTATATACTGTGCATAACAAGTGATAAAATAAAGTAAGAATAAAGAAACTGAGTTTAGTATTTTCAAAAGCTTTCAAAAATTGGGTTTATTAAAGGTGACAGCAATTAAAAGACATTTTTTATTATGTACGGATGTATGGATGGTTTAGTTAAACGTCAGATGCTCGGGCGAATGTCAATGGGTAATTGGAAAATCCATGGTTCAACAAGGGAGGTAGTTAGGAAATGAGTCAAGAATAAGGAGTTGAGGTTAGGTCTGAGCACAGAAAAGTTCAGGACTGGGCGGCAGACAGAGAGGGATTACAGAGTCATGTTCAAGCAATGCTCATCACCTTTGCTTTGCAGAGAACACTTTCTTTTATTTCTTCAGTTGAAAAGTGAAATGCACATATGTGTGTCTTAAAATAAAAAAAAGTTTCATCTTTTGTCTTTGATGAAACAAAAGATGAAACTCCCCAGGCGCTTAACATAGGATGCCCACTGCTCCCCCAATAAGTACACTTATTCTAATTGTGATTCAAATTGTTGTAAGTCTTGCAGTGAACTGATTATAAGATGTCCACACTTTTTTCTGAAAATCATAAAATTGAACAAAAAATGGTCTTGCATATCCTAAGTAAAACATATTAAATAATATAAAATATTGAGTGATTCTTACTTTGGGGTCAATATTTCATTATAAATTTATGATTTCATGTTAAAAAGACTATACATTTGCTGGTATTTTATCGCTTATAACAATCTATTTCTAATAGGGAAGTGTTAAAAAAAATGGTAGAACTAAAAGCCAGGAATAAGAAAGTCTGCTAAGAACTTGGCGACATGTGTGAACACAGTAATCTACGTAACATGTTAATACTACTACTAGTATTTAATCTGAAAAACAAAATATGTGATATAAGTGACATGCGTTCATTTATTTATTTCGGGTTATCCGTCAACAAAAGGGAACAGTTAAGACAAAAACGGTGGATGGATGTCTAAAATCAACAGAAATGCTGAGGTTAAAATATCTTCCATGAGACAGACAAACAAACTATTTAGTTACATTAGTGCCGATTGTAATTAGCTATGTTATATTAGCTGTGTAGCTACTAGCTGAGTAGATACTACCTGCACATTGTCCGTATATTAATAGTTAAACACATGTTAACGTAAACTAAAGAATTGAAATAGTGATGCCATGAGACAGAATTCAGTTGAGGTTTCTATTGGACATATTTTAACGTAAAAATGTGTGCCACTAGCATGACTACGCTAATTATTTCGCTAACGCTAGCTCTCCAGTTATAATCGGCTCCTGTTCTGAAAATATTTAAGTTATTAGTGTTTCATTAAAATGTATTTTTATTCTTCTTGAATTTAACAAAATATCAAAGTATAAACTTGTCCAGACCAAATATATATATATTTTATTTTTTTGAAACCTTGCATGACGTTAGTGTATAGACTATATGGGAAGCTAACTCTAGTGAGCTAGCTAGACGAGTTATATTTATTAGATACAGACAAAAAACAGATATTCAGATGGGGTAACACCTTTTAAAACATTTAACCTAATATCTAACTGTATACGATTTAAAGTGCGTTTTCTTACCATTGTGTTGTTGTGGTTGGTTTAAAGAGGGTATTACTCCTAGCTATGATTGAATGACTGCTAGTTTCCCCACAGTGACTATACGATTTAGCACCAGAGATCAGTCTAGTTTGTTGTAATACGTCACATGTAGTCCGAATCTAGTTGGATAGAATAAACGGCATGCAGCGAGAAGCGCGCCTCTGATTGGAGGATATTGACTGAGGCGTATGAAACAGTCAGTTTGTTTGACGACTCTCAAAGTGAAATTAAAACCATTCTCTTCTGATGATTATTTCAAGTCTGAAGGGACTGCTCACCGAGCTTGGACCATACATTCGTTTACAAAAATCGCTTCATGTAATGACTGCATGATAATTAAGGACAATCAGAAAAAGAAATAGATCCTTAAATTTTGACCAACTGATACAAAGCCTAATCAATTAGACAATTAGTAGTGTAAAACAGAAATCCACCTATCCATATTAATTCAACTGCCATAAATGTTCATAAAATATATTATAAATTAAGTTTTCTTTTGACACACGTCATCCGAAAAGGCATCACCTAATTTATCACCAAACTCTTGAAAACAAAATTGATATATAAATACTAGATTTAAAGATTAATTCAATTCTCATTGATATAGTAACAACACTTATTGATCAGCTACAACATTATAACCACCTAACAATTTTTTGATCTCTTTTTGCTGCCAAACAAATCTGACTCGAAAATGAATGGACTCCCATTAGACCTCTGAAGTTGTGCTGTGGTATCTGGCATCAAGACATTAGCAGCATATCTTTTCAAGTCCTGGAAATTTTGAGGTGGGGTCTAAATGGATCTGACTTGTTGGTCCAACACATTCCACAGATACTGGATCAAATTGAGATTTTGGGAATTTGGAGGCCAAGTCAAAATCGTGAATTTATTGTTGTGTTACTTGGTCTAGAGCTATGTTTACATTGGTGATGTTTATCAAAGTGACATCCACAAGAATGGCAGAGCCAAAGCTTTCACAGCAGAATATTCATGAAAGCTATCACACTGCCTCCCCCAGTTAGCTGTCTTCCAATAATGCATCCTGAAGCCATCTCTTCCCCCATCCGACGTTCCTCAGGATGAAAAAGAATACTGATTCGTCAGACAAGACCATTTTCTTCAATTATGATTGTGATCCAGTACTGATGCTGATTTGTAAATTGTAGGTGCCTCTTTTTCTTAGCAAGTAGCAAGCTTAATCAGAATCTGAATGACAATATCTCCGGTGATCACAGTTTAACAATAAAAACAATAATGCTGTATTGGAAAATGTTTGTATTGTATGTAATGTATTTCTTTTTTTCCCAGTTTCTACCCCCAGGTGGACTCCAAGTTACAAAATTATTACAAAGCTTTTCAGATATAAGTAGAGCTTCTATACCATTAAAAACAAAAAGTATATACTGTAATGATATTAAGATCATATGAATTTTGAAGGAGATTGAATTGAACAAAGAAATTATGGACATTTTGTATTTCAATGAACTAGGAATTATGTAAGCATTATGCAAACTGTTCTAAAGAAAAATAGTCATGGCGTGGCATTGAGCCAGTCTATACTCATGTTCAACTCACGACACCATCCCACATCAATTCAATAATACAACCCTGCCTCAATACATCTAAGAGATAGATAAAGGAATGATTGGCAAACCATTGCTATGCCTTTTCACCTCACTTAAATTCATTCTGAACAATGAAATTGTGTGTCTTCATCTCTTCATGAAGTTATCCAGAGAAGCTGGCGTCCTCTGAATGGAGTGGATATTCCTCTTCACTCTGTCCTCTAAGGAAGAGCTAGCAGCACTCTCAAGCTTCATGTTACTGTAAGAGGGAAGGGAGAGGGTGAAATGGAGCCAACTTTTGAGCATTCAAGAAAACTTAAAAATGAACAGACATTAGGAAAACATTTTTGTGAATTTAAAAGAGAATACAATGTGTGTCCATAACTCATATTCTGATTATCTTCATGTCCATGTTATGCATAAACTCACTGAATGAAACCAGCATGACGTTCACGCTTGGCATTTTGCTCTTGCTGCTTTTCCTGCTCGTCTTGCCTCTTGTATCGCTTCACATTATTTTCCCTGTCCTCCTCCCTCTGCTTGGCCTGGTTCATCATCTCCAACCTCTTGTGCTCCAGCTCTTGAGCAGAAAGCTTCCTACATGATGGAGAAACAAAATGTAAACATTACAAGAAACTATACAGTGTGGGTGGTGTAGCAATGTGATTGCATATATTTTGACATTTCTAATGTACTCATGCATTCAGCAGTGAAGAGAAACAGTTCTCTATTTATCCATCTATCATCTGTAGCCACTTATTTTCATCACCTGGAGCCTATCCCAGCTAACTTTTGCATAGAGGCTTGGTAAACCCTGGACAAACCACTTGTTTATCACAGGACTGACACATAAAGACAACCATTCATGCTCATATTCACTCCTACGAGCAATTTGGAGTCACCAATTCACCTATACTGCATGTTCATGGACTGCGGGTGGAAGTCAGAGTACCCAAAGAGAACCCACAGAGACGGGGAGAACATGCAGATTCCAGACAGAAAGGCTCCACAGGTGTTCAGAGGCGGTTCCGAACATGGAACATTCTTGCTATGAGCCAACCGTGCCACCCATTGTGCCAATATGTCGCCAAGAAGCAGTTTTTTACAGCAAAATACAGTACATAAAAAGATAAGGACATATACCATAACAACACGACTGGAGGGTTTGAGATTATATACTGTATAATATATTCTTCCAGAAGGAAGATAGTAATGAAAGTTAAGGTACAATCTATAATAAAATAATAAATAGAATTTAGAAGTTTCTACACTTTCCGAAGAGTTGGGAACTCTTACTTGGACACAGGGTTTCTCTGTCTGTGGTAACGCTCCTTCTGTGGGGTGACAGCTCTCGGCTTCCTGTCACCTTTGTGGGAGGATGAAGAGTGGAAGAGACTTTCCCTGTTGTTCCGGTGAGGCGATTGCGACCTACTCCTCTCACGGTGTCCTGAGTGGTTGGAGGGAGCTGAGGACTGGTAAGATCTGCCTGCAGGAAGCTAATTGGAACGACATGACATTAACAATTTAAAATGTTTCCGATCCATGAGAGATAATAGAATCTGTGGAATAGATTAAACATATGCATAAGTGAAAACCTTTCATCATAAAATTCTAATTTTGTTAAACTGACCAGCAGGCCATAGCCTGGAAGGTGATGGGAACGAGAATGGGTGTCTGACGAAAACTCATCTCGTGAATATGACCTTAAACATTTAGGAGGAGGAAAAATGTTAATCAGTTGATTAAATGAACATTATGTTAAGTTATGGAATAAGTCAATATCCATCTTTGTGAACATCATCATTTTGAATGATACAGTAATTTGCTTATTGGTTGCATAAGGATACTTTATATAAATATATCCATACATAAATAAATACCTGTGTTTTTTCTCATCTTCCTCATCAGAGCTTAAACTTCTTCTCTTATGTTTCTTTTCCTTTCTCCTCTCTTTGTCTCCTTTCTTCTCCTTTTTATCCTTCTTTCTCTTCTTTTTCTTGTCTTTCTTGTCAAGATTTTGGCGCAGCTGTAAGAGAATGGACCAATTTTTCATGAATTATGAGAGCGTTCAGAGCCCACTAACCTCCAGCAAGGATTTGCAGCTTCTCCCAAAAGAACTCTTTTCCCCATAACTTGCATTCCTATTTAAATGCTATGCCTGTACAGGTTCTTTCAACATGGACATATAAAACTGTAAGTTAATGTATCACATTTGCTTCAGGGAAAACAGCTGCTCCAGGAGAGTTAGCTTTCCATATTCTTCACAAAATGTAATCACCTGTTCCAAGTCACAATGCAAACTTTAAAGCAAATCCATTTATTAACTTTGATAAATAAATTTGAGTTGAAAGGCTGCCTGAGGTTCTTGTGATGTTAGAGGTTTAAAACAAAAGCAAAGAAAGTCCATCATTTTATTTTGATCCCCATGCTTCTACATAGTTTCAGTTTTCAGTTTTCAAGTATATTTAAGTGTCATTTAAATGGTAATGTTCAAATTGAAGATTTTTTTTTTTTTTTTAACTAAATCAACCTCTTTATCTGGATCCACCCCAAGCTGTAAATGGTTCTTCCTTGCAACATGCCCAACCCTTGTCTAGTTTCTGGGAAATTCATCAAGAATTTTGGTGTAATCTTACTAAAGACCAAACAAACAAACCAAGCCGGCCGCTTCACCTCCATAGCAGGGGCAATAATCTCCTCTTCCTAACATAACAATTTTCTAACACAACTGCAAATGTCTTGTATTTATATAAAAATCACCAAAATTCACTTATAGAAGGAATACATGCAAAAGTCCCAATTGGGCAAGTTGGACAAATAGAATAAAATGATAAATGTCCAAATAGTCAATAGTTCAAACAATATTTCAAGAGCTTTTCCAGATGAATCATTTATAAACAAAGACACTTCCACAGTTATAAGTAATCTTACCATTTCTTTAATTTTCTTCATCTTAACTGGATTGGTCAATACTTCTCTCTTCTTTTCTTCTTCACGTTTTCTTCAGGCAACAAAACAAAACATTAATCATCTGCAACTTTTAACTCAACTTTACTTTATTTATACAGCAAGTTTTATGCAAGTATGCAGCTCAATGTGCTTCATAGATGACTGAGAGTAAAACATCTCAGGGATTGAAAAATGGTGAGAACTAACAGACCATTAAGGAAGTCTTTTGCCAAGCTTCAACAATAAGACAATAAAAGATTACTTTTTTCAAAAAATCAAAGAAAAAAAAAAAAGTCTGTAGAATTAATAATACAATGGATAAAAAGAAGAATAAATAGATAAAAACTGTTTACCAATACAAAGAATACAGAATGAAGAAGAAACTATTTAATAAAAGTCAAAATCATAAAACAAAAGAAAAAGAAAATAAAAGTGAGCTAAATAAAAGTAGACTGGATAAAACAATGTCAATGTAATTGTTACGAATAACAGCATGAAATGGTGTGGAACGTTATGGAACATTCAGACTGAAATTGAGTATCAAGCTGCTTCTTAGAAGTTCCCACTGAGTCCTTCAGATTCTGAGACAGAATGTTCCAGAGATGAGGCTACCGATTAGAGGACCTTAAAAAATTTATAAAACTAATGGGGAGTCAATGCAAAGACTTTAAAATAGATGTAATATGTGGTCTATGTCAGAACTCGCTCAGTATGGGGACTGCTGCGTATTGGAAAAGCCATAGGTGGCAAACTGTCTTTTTCAGTAGAAGAAATAAAACTTTAACATTGCAAGTCAAGCCTGAAGGTTATAAAAACATCCAATAGTTTTTCTGTGTCATCCTAAGAGAGAAATTGTGCACCCATAGTTATGTTACTGAGATAGAAAAAAATGACAAATCTTTTTAGAACAACCTACAAGAGAGAACAGACTTGCTAACCTGATTTCAAAGAGGGGATCTTCCCGGATCTTGGCAGCAAGGTCAAGATTTGAGGCCGGAGTAGTGGGGTTAAAGATGGACCCGGGCAGGAGGCCAGTCTCAGCTGATGGACCGCTTTCTGGCTCCTCATATTGATTAGTGATCTGCTTATCAATGGGACGTCCAAGAAGATACTCATCTCTTGATACCTGGCCAGCAGGACCTTGATACATCCAGTCTAGGCGATCATCCCTCTTTCTGTCATCATAAGAAGAGACATAGCATGACATAGAAATTATATCTAAATTATAACCCACAAAGCAACAACTTTTAGAATGTTGGAGAACTAACTTGATTGCACCAGTTTCTTCTGCATATCTTGTAATTTCTTCTCGGTTTCGTTCGTCCTTCAGCTCTTTCTGCAGCTCCTCAATTTTCTTGCGTTCTGCCTCATGTTTCTGTTCAGCTTTCCAAACTCGCTCAATATTTTTCATAGTCTGGGGATGCCAGCTCTTTTTCAGGTTCTGAGACGGGACAAGTTTGATTTCATTTGGTTACAATACATGTGTCCAAATTTCAGAAAATCCTTAGCGTTCAATGCAAACACAGTTGACTGCTGAGTAAAGACAACAAAAAATCAAGTGAATGCAGAAGCTGAAATCATTCAGTGTACCTTACAAGATTCTATGTAACTTAATAATCTCTAATTGAATATCTTTTAAGTATTTCTTTATATATTCAGCTTCAATGAGTTGTCTGTGAAAGACAATACTAGCCTAAAAAGTATTGTTAAAGGCTGATCATTGGTCAGATCATTGGAGTCGAACTAACAAACTCACGCACACAAGACTGCATCTTTCTTGCTTCTTTATCTGTGTTTCTTTATTATTGTTATCACTGTTGTATGTAAGTACATACAACAGTGCAGTGGAGTAGACTGATCAGGGAAAACATTACAACCATTGTGAGAAGTCAATATGAAATTGTTATCTTGTGATGATGGCACCTGTCTGTGAATGGGATATATCAGGTAGCAAGTGTATATTCTTGCATTCCCTGCTGTGGATGTGTTGGGAGCAGGAAAAACTGGTAATTGAAGGATCCGAGTGACTTTGAGAAGGACCAAATTGTAATGGCTGGACGACCTGGTCAGAGCATGTCCAGAACTGCAGGTCTTACAGGGTGTCCCGGCTCTGCAATGGCTAGTACCTACAACCATGGTCTAAGGAAGGACAACCAGTGACTCAGAGACATGAACACTTAAAAAGCTTATTGAACCAGGTTTGGAGAAAGGGGTTAGCCTGTGTTGTCTAATCAAACAGAAGACCACTGTAGCAAAAACTACTTTTAAACTAAACGTTTTACTTTGTAGCACTTTGTGATTTGATCCAAATGTAAAGTGCATTATAAATTAAATGTATTATTATTATTATTAAAAACTACCAAAAAAGTTCATGTTTGTTCTGGTGGAAAGCTGTCAGAACACACAATGCATCACAGAGCAACGAAAAGGGACAATACTATATCTAATATTTATTGTATGGTAACATGGGAGTGCCTGAGTTAGTTTGTTGCTCTTACTCTTAGACCCAAATGTTGACCTGCTGTCACAAATATGCATGCTCCAATATTGCTGCTGGACTGACTCCGAGTATCAGTTAAAATATTAAGCGGTTGTAGGAGGTTGGAAGCTGCACATTTAATTATTAATTATTAATTTAATTGAATATAATGTTATTCTGTAATATGCTCTTTGCTGCTGTAACACTGCAATTTCCCCGTTGTGGGACTAATAAAGGTTTATCTTATCTTAAGGCTGTCAAACGGAATTGACAATGTTAATTAATAAAATTGTCCGAGCCTCTATCAAATTTGAATAAGAATTTAATATTGTTGTATTGTCAACGGAATCATTCACATGGGCAGAATATGTAAAACTAGCATCTATCATCTATCATCCAAACACACATCAGTTGATAATATCTACATTATTGTAGTTTTCGGCGAGAATATTTTTCAATATTCAGATATATGAACATTTTCAGTTAACTTAACCTACAAGTACCTGAAGTAAACTAGGCTAACGTAACCTAACGCTAACTTATCGGCTGTTTTTAATTAGCTAGCGATGAGTTATTACAAATAAAACTAAGACAGCAGTTAAAAGGAGTATTGCTGAATTAGACGGAGACTCATAACATATATCAATAGGTTTAAACACCCGTGTTGTGAAAATAAATAGCCTTTACACATCAGGCAACGACGCTACTGTGGGGGGGAAAACTCACCAAATCGCCGCCCCCCATCTTGAAAGTTTTTCGTTATAGCTCAGCAAGAAAGGGAATAAAAAATATGTCTTAAAACGTTAAAAAAAAAAAAAAAGGTCAAGCATCGATAATTGCTAGAAGGCTAGCTACTCGCTCGAAAACATAACTACTTCTTCTTTTTCTTGTTCTTCTTCGTCTTCTTGGAATTTCTTTGTGGTTGGTAACCAGCTCACAGATGTATTACAGCCCCCTACTGGATAGGAATGTGGAGTAGTATTAAGACAGGGAGCAAACGAAGACATTTTTTTTTAAATAAAATAAGAATAAGAATAAAATAAGAATAAGAAACGCTATATATCGCTAAATCTCCCTATAATCGATTCACTATCCCCGTCTCTCTCAAATACATTATCCAATCTTCTCTGTGAAGCCTTCCCTTACAGGTCTACCATATTCATGTTCAGTTTTTCCATCTTTCATCTTATTTACTAGCTGGTATATAATAATAATAATAATAATAATACATTTAATTTATAATGCACTTTACATTTGGATCAAATCTCAAAGTGCTACAAAGCAAAAGCAGATAAAAGCATCAATAAAAAATAAAA
>VRLP01001320.1:0-135768 GCA_009660295.1 Lophius piscatorius | reverse complement strand
GGGAAGGTGAACCAGCATCTGCTGCCATCCGTAGGTCATTTGTGACTCTAAGCAGAGCTGTTTCTGTGCTGTGGGCGGAGCGGAAACCAGACTGAAAGGTTTCCAAGAGGTTGTTGTATTTGAGGTGGTCCTGGAGGTGGGCAGCAACTACTTTTTCCAGAACTTTGGAGAGGAATGGGAGTTTGGAAATGGGCCTGTAATTAGTAAAAAGTTCTGGATCGAGAGTAGGTTTTTTGAGGAGTGGTCTGATTATGGCGGCTTTTAGGGCAGATGGAACAAAGCCGGCCTGGAGGGATTGGTTTATTACAGCGGTGATCAGGGGACTGATGGAAGAGATGTTAGTTTTCACTACGGCTGTAGGAAAGGGGTCGAGGGCACAGGTGGAGGGTTTCATCGTCCTGATGATAAACTCAACCTCTTGCTGTGATATTTCTGGGAAGCACTTTAGAGGCTGGAAGATCTCAAACTGTGAGTAAGCAGACTGGATAGGTAGAGTGGAGGAACCAGAAAGGACAGAACGGATTGAGTAAATTTTCGATTTGAAGAAAGCCATGAAATTATTACAGTGCTCTTCTGTAATTTCTGTAAGTGGGGGAGTTTGTGGTTTAAGAAGATGATTGATCGTGGAAAACAGCTGCTTAGAATTTCCAGGACTGGTTTTGATGATGTTGGAGTAGAACAGTGACCGAGCCTCTCTAAGCGACTTTGAGTAGAGCTTTTGGTGTTCCCGAAAGGTTAGCTTGTGGACAGTGAGACCTGAAGCCTTGTAACGCCGCCCAAGGACACGCCCAGCTGCCTTCATTTTCCGTAGCTCGCTGGTGAACCAGGGGGCTGAGCGGGAGAAGGTGACTGTTCTAGTTTTTACAGGGGTGTGACGATCCAGGATGTTACTCAGGGAGTTATTGGTGTATAGGTCTCTGTAGGCTGTATTACTTTTTAAATTAGGTCAATCAGTACTTTTATTATACTGATTGGCTTTTAATATCAGGTTTTTAATACAGCTAAAATATGTATTAAAAGTCTGATACGATTAGTAAATCCTTCAGGGGAAACAGGATTTACTGTATTAGACTGTATTGACTTCTGATTAATCAAAACTGATTAATCACAATTAATCAGAACTGCTTTACTTCTAAACATTTCGGTATTTGAACCTGGAGTTTGTGTGTGACCTTTTAGATGATGAAGTAAAGACAGGACACTAATTAACTTCAGTTCCAGAGATCCTGTTAGGATTTCAGGAGATTTAAGGGATCAATGTAGCTACTTTTAGAAAATAACGACATTCATTTGAGAGGCATTACCTGGGGCTGGCCAGGCCAATCTATTTTATAATGTTTATTTTGTGAATTGGGAGACTGTATTATGTGTTTGTAAAGCAATTTAATGTTTAGTATATTGTTCTATTCGGTATATGTTACGTTGTGGTTTTTGCAAAATGAGTTAAACAGAAATTGTTTTTTAATTCTGAGAACATTGTGGGTTAGCAAAAAAGTCATTTTGCACATACAGCTTATGAAAAAAATATTTTATGCCCATCAGTAAAATTATAAATGAGTTAATCAATTCCGCCAAAATCAGCTTTAATAGTAGTCAAGGGGTTGCCTAATGCATGGCAAAGTACTCCATAGTGATAAAAGGACATTGCCTTATGTTTTTAAAGACATGGCTTTGTTTATTATCTTATCACTTGACAAACTTTTTTCATCACAAGATAATGCAATATAGCATTGAAGTAATAAATGGACCATCCGCTGTTCTCAGCTTGCATACTAAAATAATCAAATTTAGGAAAAACTGAATCTGTCAACACATGCACTTCAAATGCATACATTCAATGCTGTAAATACTGAGAGCCTAAATAATAGACAAGCATGCTCCAAATACACAAACTTGTTCAAAATATGACTAACAGTATGGAATGTACAAACTCGGTCCAATCACAACACAACTAAAGAGCAAAAAATACTCCTGAGATACCCGAGTACAATAATATACTTTAAAAAGCACACATGACTGCAGATCTGATTCCACTGTTGTAGTGATTACATCCCATCAGTTTCCCATCAGTGACATTGGAAAATGAGCTTATCTCAAACAACTTTAATGTCCTGCTCAACTTTTTGCTTGGGGACATTTTGAGTCACTATTTCTTACCGAAAATTCTGAGCCACTTGACTGAATATGACCCAGTGGCAGAATGTATATGCGTAAGCAAAAGGGACCAAGAATGGAGCCCTGGTGGACACCACACGTCAAAGGTGCCACAGAGGAGGAGGCATTAACCATGTCTAGAGCGGACCTATTAAAATAGTGTGGGTTTTTTTGGCTTAATAAAGCATGTGAGGACTTACTAACAAAATGATGTACCTCGATCCAGACGAAAAATAGGAAAGCAGTTATCCCAAAACATGCTTTTCCATAAGGTCGAGCTAATCTTATTAAAATTGACTGTTTCATGAAATACAAAATTTCACCGTTATTTTTTTACTTTTTAAATGTGATCTTGACCAAAGCCATTATATGTTAAATTTAGACCGCTAAGATGTTAAAATATGCATCAAAATAATTTTTGCATAACTTTTTTTCCTGGTGATGACTTAACTGTCTATCCACCTGTGGAGGGTTGGGCTTATGTAGTTCTGGTCATCAATTTATCCAATTTGCTTAATCACAATATTTCATTGGTGCGACAGGATTTTGAACAACCAGCATTTCTTTTTCTAAAGGAAGTGAGTGAACTGATTAGATTCAATCATACCAAAGGTTGAGAAATTATGGCCTGAAAACGTTTGGTGATAAAACTCACTCAAGCGTTGAAAATATACAACCAACTTTCCATAACAGCCCCAACTCTTCAGGGATATAAATATGTAGTTTTAAAGTTAACCAGGCCTACACCGTCAGCGCCAACAGCAAGGAGATATCCCCCAAAAGCCCCCAGTCCCCTGCATTGTACAAGATATTCCCCTGATTGAATTCCTCAAATTAAAGTTGTCCAACATATAAAACATAGAGGAAAATTAGAGTTAAACACAATATATTCAAGATAGATCTAATTTTCCTTTGATTGATTTATATTCACCAAACTGGACTAAATTTGACCAACAGTAGGAAGTTATATCTGAAAAACCGCTTTAAAAAAAAAAAGCTCCCCTCTTTAAGTAAAATATGAACTATAAGAGTAAAATACGATATATTCAAAAAAAGTTCTGTAATTGATTCATATACACCAAATGTGGACTGAATCGGAAGAACGGTTAAGAAATTATGGCTTAAAAACTACTGCAGATAGTGAATGCGTGAATGTGGTGTGTGCCGTCCAATTCTAATAATTTCAAGCTACCCCTTGGTTCCGACCTCTATGTATTGACACCAACTCTCTGCTCAAGTCTAGACAACTCTTTGTTTTGGTAAGAGAGACGTTGTGGTCTTTACTGATTTCATGGTGTAAGGGTTGCGTTTTAAAAACGCTTTCAAAGTTTTAAGAGAACTGCACTGACTTGTGGTTGGATGTGAACAGGAGTCCCCAGTGTGAAATTGATGGTCATCACACTTGACAAAGAGCCTGCCTCTAAATAGTTTGGGCTTTATACGCTTTCAAAACCAGGTCGAGCCCAAGAGAGTTGAGAACAAACAGATGAAACTGAAGGGAGGTTTCAGATAAAAAGACAAAAGAATGTGTGTGGGATGAGAGGGAAACAAGCAGGAGTAGAACAACTTGTGTTTTCTGAATACAGACAGTGTATGATTGAACTGGTCGGGGCATTCAGGTGAGATCCCTACGTGGTGCCGGCTGCTACACTACATTAACTCTAGATTTCACTTGGAGCCAATGGCTCGGAGGATAGATGGGTTAAATGAGAAACAACGGTAGCCTGACGGATTGGGGGATCTGAAATAAAGAGCGCTGCACAATGCAAGCCTCTGTCTTGTTTCAATAAGAAGTTGTCAGCCACATAATTATCAGAAATCAGTGGATAATTAAATTGTAGCTGATAAATTGAGCCAATGATGAATAAAGCAAATTGCTTTTATTGACTGAATAAGCAAAGCATCCACATGCTCCAATACAGTAGGGGTTGCTGAGGTTGATTTCTTCACACGATTTCTTCAACGATCCCGTTCTGTGCACTTCCGTATCAGTATTGATCATATTCAGGATACAATGTTTACATGAACACAGTGGTGAATTCTAGAATCCTGGTTACTGACTGATGCATGCTGTTTGTACCCTCTGATCTTTATAATGCTTCAATGGTATATCATTAATGTAACTTAAGGCTTAATTTAAAACTAATTTGACTCTAGCCGTAAAAAAAAATATTAGACCAACGGGTTTTATAGCAGGCACTTTTATAGCTCTATTAATCACCAACATATGTCTTATTCATATTCATTCAAATATGACACAATTAACATATGATCCACTGTGACAACTGTCTGTCTGACATCAGGTAGGATCATTATTGTGTTGCTGCAGTTTCAGGACTAGAATGAGGGCATCTCATTCTAGTCCTGAGACGTGACTGTCTTGTCATAATGGAAGCCAGTGACAGAGTCCATTTTGGTATGAGTAGGGTATTCCTTTACATTCCTTTGTGGTGACACAGTTATGTTTCACCACATAGTCGTGTGATCAGTGATATGTGTCTGCTTAGTGATACGCAGACGTTAGAAACCAGAATCAGATGTTTACATTCAACAGGATCCCAGTTTCTTTGCCAGTACTCCAGCTAGAATATTTTTGTTTCTCTAAATCTGGATTAAGTCTTATCCGGGTTACTGAGCTGGGGATATGATAGATGGGATGTTAACATGCAGAAACTCAAAGACGGGATATGCAAAAGAAAATCCAGATAATCAGGACATTGGTGTGCATATAAACACAGTCAGTAACTGAAGTGTCTCCAAAAGTTTTTTCAAATTTTTATTACTGAGGTCATGGGGAATAACAAGGCAGCAGTAATCCAGTTGTCTCCATTAGATGAGGATGAAGAGGCATGGGACTGTGGATAAGCACAATATGGTTCATAGTGAAGGAGATGAGTTGTTGGATAGGATGACGGCACGGAGGGAAAGTACTGTTGAGGTGATGGGTGATCACAGTGTTAATGGACCGGTACTGTCTCCCAGAGGAATGTTTCTCAAACAGATGGTTGCCTGTGTGGGCAAGGTTGGTGGCAATGTTACCCGTGTTTTTTTTATCTGCAATGGCGTCCTGAAGATCCTTCAGCTGACAGCCAGTGATCCGCTCAGCATCGAGGTGAACATGCTTAAGCTCTGTCCTTTGAACGGCAGGAGGCAGAAAGTCTATGGGACTTTAATTGAGGGATAAAGGCTGCTTTTCTCTATTACTGGGCTGAAATTGGACCAAGATATTACTTTTACATTTAAAAGCTAATTACTTTTCTTTTCTTTTTTTAAGCTTTCATTCCTACACCAAAAATCTCAGTGTTTCTCACATGATCCTTAACAACAGAGTTATTTAAATCATAAAAAGCAGTTGTATTAATGCATTGTGTGAAATAGAAGCTCCACACAGAGTGGACTAAGACAAAAATATAAGAGACAACCTGCTCCAAATGACCTTTGGAGCAGGTTGTGCATTAAAACGATTGATGATAACTAACAGACTCAAGGCAACAATGAGGTCTATAATACAGCCAACAAAAAAAACACAATCCTCTGTCCACACTGAGAATTCCAACCAGGGGGTCAGACATATCCACAAATTGCTGTCGAGTTACTGTAAAATTCCTGTTTAAACATATCAGTCATAACATTATAACCACAGTCAATAGCAATGATAGATTTATGATCTATAAGGCAGCAAGTGACCATTCTGTCCGGAAGTTGTTTTTTGGAATCAGGAAAATGGAAAAGTGTAACTATGTGAGCAACTTTCACAGCAGGGTCCTACATCGTGTTGGGCATCCAAGGTTAATTGAAGCATGTGGGAAGCAGAGGCTAGCCCATGCTGTCTGATCCGACAGAAGAGCTACTGTGGCACAAATGCTGAAATAGTTCATGATGGTTCTGACAGAAAGGAATCCGAGCTCAGGGTGCATCACAGTTTTGAGGGCAAAGGGGGTCCCACACAATATTAAGCTTGTGGTTTTAATGTTTCGGCTGATTTGTCTATGACAAACCTGTCTTTATCACCATGAAATTATACACCTATAACTGTCTGCCCACAAATAACTTCTATTGCTGTTCCAGAATAGTCTGATATGTCCTTTTCTGCTGTGGAGTCCTTTTAACATCTCCAGACTTATATCGATCTAAGTTTTTTTGCAGATAAGCTTTTTGAAATAAGTGGTGGCCCTCGCGGTTTTCCCAGTATTTGAAAACATGAAGAAAAATTGAAGCCAGCCTTTTATCAAGATCTGCAAAATTTAATGGATTATTCTCTGCCCAGAGTGTCTTCCATCCTTCATCAACTCTAACTGGGATTTAATGAATAACAGGTGAAAATAGTGGAAAAAAGCCTTATATTGCCAGCTTAAAGAAAGTGAAAAGAACATTATTGGTTCCACCCCATTGACCTGATCCACTCCTTAATTTAATGGATTCTTCAAAGTCACATACTCAACCCTCCCACTGAGTTTAA
This sequence comes from Lophius piscatorius, assembly GCA_009660295.1. Classification (NCBI taxonomy): domain Eukaryota; kingdom Metazoa; phylum Chordata; class Actinopteri; order Lophiiformes; family Lophiidae; genus Lophius; species Lophius piscatorius. The sequence continues at coordinate 129,155 of VRLP01001320.1, read as the reverse complement.
TGATAATCTATCAAATAGTTTTTGTATAATTCTGCTAAAAGCCAGACAAACAAAACAGATTTTTTTCATAGGCAGACAGGATATAAAGTGTAGACAAAGTTAAAACACACAGACTGATTCACATGGCTGTGAATATATATCATTTATTAACTTGAAACAACGGGAACATCTCTAATATAAGCAATGATTTGACTTAATTTAAACAAAGTATGAATTATTTATTGAATAGTGACTGAATTATATATTTTTTTCGTTGACAGAAGCTTTTTGGTTTTGTGTTACAAACCTTTCTTACCACAGAGAATATAAATCAGACTTTATGCAGCAATCTTTATGTGAGTGAGTTTATAAAGTATTTATTTGGACAATCGTAGATCTTTCCCGACGGATTGTTCTCTGCCTTTAAGATAAGATAAGATAATTGATTAATTAATTAATTCAATTGATGAGGAAAGGAAAGTGAAGGTGATTTCTCCTTTATTAGGATGAAAGAAAGACGAATAGCAAACCAAACACATTTTTCTCATTGTGGTAAAAAAAAAAAAAAGGCAAAAAAACGTCCGTTTATTAACACACTGATCAGCCACTACATTATAACCACTGACAATGTCAGAATAACATTGATCTCGTCATGAAGGCCCCTGTCGGTGGATGGCGTATATTTGCCAGCAAGAGAACATTTTGTCCCCGGTGTTGATGTTTGCGAGGATCTGAGCAACTTTGACAAGGGCTAAATTGTAATGACTAGACGACTGGCTGGGAGCATCTCCAGTACGGCAGGTCTTATTGGGTGTTGCTGGTCTGCAGCAGTTAGCACCACCTAAGGAAGGAACATTTTTGAACTGGTCACTGGAGCATAAAGCTCACTGATGTGCCTTGTAAGCCAAACATAGCCCATTTTCTCCATCCCATCGAAGAGGTTCTGTAGCAACAGTTGCTGAAAAGTTTACGCTGGTTGTGATAGAAATACATCAGTTTTACAGGCGGCTTAATTTTATGGCTGATCGGAATATATCTCATATGGGATGTTATCTTAAATCTGAAATTGAGTTCATATACTGTGTAAACACTACTTACAACTATAAATACATTTAAGGATTCTTTTATTGGTAGTAATTGGATTATCATGGTTTGATCGTGCTGTGCTCCCATCCTTAATAGAATGCTATTGGTGTGGCGATCAGCGATGAGATCTAAGTATTTCTGTTTTCTCACCTGCCCTTCCTAGCAGCATATTTACTCAAGGATATACAAGTCACATTACTAGATAAATGATGAGTGCTTCAGTGAAATGGGTTCCCTGAAATGAATATCAACATTTAGCACTCATTAATTTCGTTATGCTAACACAGAAGGACATACATATTCATTCATATATGGACATACAGGCATGAACTTTTTTTTAATGGGACTTTTAAATTTACAATTTAAAATGTCTAATTTCAAATAAAAAGTGACGGGAGTTCAGCCTGGTTTGTCTGTATATTGTCTTCATATGCTGCTTTGTGTAATGATGACAAAGAAATGTGATATAAGATATAAAATTGCAAGATAAATCTACTTTACTCCATTACCTTTACCGTTCTGTCATGACTTTTCTTTCTATGTCATGTTTCATTGTTGAAAAACTGAACACACCAAATGTCGCCCACTGCCCTTCTTTAACTTTCTTGTCTGCTTTTTAGATCATCAGTGGCACGGGCGGGCGTTGCATGTTCATCATCTCTCTCAACATTTAATTTTCCTTGTAAATCACTTCCTTTTAATACTTGGTTGAACCTCCAAAAAGCTCGATATTGATGCAATCAAACCGTTGCTCCAGCCCTCTGGCCCTCAACAAGTGTAATTAATCCTGGTAATTGCTCAGCCATGGCTTGGGCAATGACGACAATGTCATTCATTCTTCATATCAAATACATCATTAGGTACACACACACGTCCTCCAACATCATTAGCATTGGTCTCAACCAACCAAAGTACCTTAATTAGGATTTCCTTGACCTGCGATGCAACTCATTAAGAGTAGAGGAATCCAGGCAGTAAAAATACTCACACCACTATCCTGTTTTATTTATCATGGAAAAATAACTCTAGAAAGACATAATTGATGAGGTCTGGTCAAACAGTGTTATTCATCATCTCGTCTCTTATTTTCCCCTGTAGGAATATTTGTTTTGCATGTTTATCGAAAAAGAAAGGGTAAATCCTCAAAAAGCGCCAAATCCGCTGCATCGTCCAATCAATCCCCCTGATTGAAATCCTGAAATTAAATGTGAAGCGAAAATAGTTTTTTTGGCTCCCCATAGTAATTAAAATATGAACTTCTCGAATCAATTATGAAGTAGACAAGGTATATGGCACAGACGACCAGCGCCTGTTTCAATACGTAACATCAAAACACATTTCAAAATTCTCAACCTCAACTGCCAACCTCAACTGGAGCTTCACTGAACATGTGTGGAGCGATATTGTCCATATCCACTTGAAATGTGGCTATTGCTAATGATACGTTTGTTTACCAAAATATAACAACTAGACAAAAACAACCTTTTGATTTTTAATGAACCACCATCCACTGTAGTTTTCACGTTTCTGGCCTTGCGTAAATGTGGGAATGACAACAGAACAATGTATATTCAGGTTTCTAGGAAGGAAAATAAATCATTGCTCACAAATGTATAGTTCTTAAAAAAAAAAACTCATTATATAATGGATTTAACAGAAATAAAAAATCAAAAAATTTTTAAGGATGGTGTGTCAATTTTGCCGATTGTGTACGTTAGAGCACGTGTTTTTCTTTCTGTCTAATCCATACTCTGAATTATTTTCGCCAGACATCCGTGGTATTGAGGATTTCCTGGACCGGACTTCTCAGCAGGGAATGGATGTATCCCTTCAAAAGGTGGAATCTAATATCAACATGATGATCACGAGTTTGTTCAGAACAATGCGGGTGGAAGAGCTGCATCGCTACCGGGACACACTGCGCAGAGCTGTTCTGTTCATGAGTCCGGCTACTGCCAAGGCTTTCATTACAGAGGTGAGGAAGATTTTCCTTTTTAACGCTGGGAATAAAACACACCAGTAGTGGCGAGTAGTACTGACTTTTATCGACTCCGACTCCCTGTTTACATTACAACATGTTTAACAATCAAATAATCGTACTTATTATGTACTGGTATTTCCTAATTTTTAGGACATAAAATGTATAATCCACAAAGATATACATTTAAACATATTAAATAATAGATTTAATCAATATAGTTAATAAAGTTAGTTTAACCAATCAGCTAGCTGTATTGAAGAGAGAGCGTTCACTTCTGATGACAGTCATCTTCACATGATGCGTATAAATATGCAAACAAACATATATAAAGTTGAATAATTTATACCTGAGTCGACTTGCACCCTCAGGGTGTAGAAGTATAAGTAAGTAGTAGAGTTAACGTCATGCAGACAGATGCAACACCTATTCCCTGTAATGCCGCAGTTTAGTTTACTAAATGTTCAATGGAGAAACGTGAGCCTTCGGCCATTTTTCTGTAGGAGTTGCAGCAAAGCCATCATTTTGGTTCTGAAACCATGACAGAAGTTTTGCGAATTAGCCAATAGCTTCATCTATTTTTGTTTTTGCGGTGCAGCGAGAAGCGTTGCTGCCTCATAGCAAGAAGGCACCAGGTTTGAATCCAACTCTGTGGGTCTTTCTGACTGGATTTGCTAATGTTCTCCCCGTGTTTGTGTGGGTTCCGTCCGGGTTCTCCTGCTTCTTCCCATAGTCCAGAAAAATTAAACATAGGTGATTTGATGACTCTGATTTGCCCGTAGGAGTGAATGTGAGCACAAACTATTGTTTGTCTGAATGTGTCGGCTCTGTGACACTCCTCAGTTTTTTTTCTTTTGTCAGCTTTCCTTGTTTTACCCACGAGAGTGGTGTGTTGTTGTGAGATGTCCTTGGCTCTATAGGTACTAGCTTGGTGCTGCTTTTTCTTGTCGTACAGTCATTAAGATGGACGCCGTTAAATGTTTGGTCAGGTATCATACATGCAACCTGTCTCTGCATATACATTGAACTTAATCAATTCATTGTTTCCTTTTCTAAAACTTTTGACCATTTCCCGCGCTCCACCTGTCACATTGTTGCGACCTTCGTTTTGCATGCTGGTCTGAGTCTTAAGCTTTACTTAGCTTCTATGTCGATGCATGGAGTCCTGGCAGAGCAAGGTACATATTTACTTGCAGATAATATAGGATTATGGGTTCAGGAACTAAAGAGCGTAAGTGAAAAACAATTTTTTTCATTCTTTCTTGTTTTTTCAGTAGCTTCTCGGTGCTTGCATTCATTTCTAATTGTATCCCCGAAAAGGCAGGATTTTTATGGAATCCTTGCCGCCACAGATCCCCTGTGTTAACGTATAACTTAAAAAAAACTTTTCATGGGTAAATTTCAAATTTTATACTCACCTAGACTTCAATGCGAGGAAGAACTGGATAATCTTTTCATAAAAATACAGTTGTATATTTACTTTACCTACAAAAGTTTTAAGGCTATAATTTCACACCATTGGTGTAATTTAGTGTAAATTTGATAAATATAAATCGATATGAGGATGTCTATCTTGTATATATTTACTCTAATAGTTCCTATGTTACTCACCAGAGGGAGCCTTCTCATGAAAATTTTAATTTGAGGAGCGCCGGTTTCAGTGGCAAATCCAACATGGATCTAAACCAGATCCTCTAGATTTCCCTACGATGCTGTCAAAATTAGAGGTTGATTATATGAGCATGTAGCATGTCTAGTGAATCAAAATGCTTTGATTGAGAAGCAGAGAACAGTTTTGCTTGTTAGTGCTGCTTCTACTCTATCGTGTCAATCAGGAATCCATTTATAGGCCAAACTTAATCTAAATGAATAGGCCTCCATTATCAAGGCAACCAGTCTGTCAGGATGAAATGCAGTGAGAATTATCTCCAGAGTAAGGCAAACGGTATCAGATACACTCGGCTGACTACACACGAGCGCGATAGATTTAATGATAGTGTTTCAGGTTATCATGTTCGTTTTCAAGGAACTCCAAGTACAAGTAAGCTCTTGGTGTCACTACCAATTACCCAGATGAGCGACAATTACAATATAAGTGCTATTCCTCTTAAGTCCATTGAAGTGTTGATTAATGATAGCCTGAACATGACATATTATTCATAAAAAGAACATGTGAAGAATAGAGGATTTCTCTCTCATCCTTTGGAGCGTCTGACTTGATTTCTTCTTCTATTAGATATTTCTTCGTTAAGGCAATGTTTATTTGGCATGTACATATAATGTAAAGGATGCAACGCACATTCAAACACACCATAAAATATTAAATACACATATTTTATAATATACATGTATTAACTATACTTTTTTCCAACCCATTTCACCCCCTCCTATTGTGTTCTTAGTACGATTAGGGGAGTTCCTGTTGCTCTTCTACATAAATGACATGGAGGTCATGGGTGAAAATAATACGCTCCGGCTTTAGTTATGAATTCATAATTTGAAGCAGCAGGATGAGGCTTAATCCCATGTGTCATGTCCTGATTTCAGTTTAATTAAAATTGACCTCAGAAAGAGCAATCACAATCTAATGCAGTTGGAGGCGTGACTAGTAGGGGGGTGAGCGGGGGGCTTATTGTGTCTGTGAGGACTATGGCATTGTTCTAGGATACTGAAGTTTTTAATCCTGTTTTAAATTATTTTTTTACACTAGGGAGTCTGAGCATTCAGACAGATTTGGTCAAAATTTGTATCTATATCCAACAACACGCAAAGATGATTATTGCCCCTGCTTTCACTTTTATTTTAGTAATTTGGGATTTCTTATTGGTTACGATGGTGTTTTAAAGCAATTGGATTTAACGCAATAGAGGTCATTTCTAGGTCATCAAATTCCCGGAGGGAGGTTGGGTCGCCACCAACCTAAAGCACTGGAATTTAAACGACCAGAATCAAGGTATACACTAATAAGTGTCACTTTTTCCAGTGACCCCTGAAAAACAACTGAGACACTATTTAAAATGTTAAACTAGGCATACATCATCCCAGATAGCAAACCTATATCCTCCAAAAGCCCCTGAATCCCCTGCATTATACAAGTATCCCCATTTTTGAACTCCTCAAATGAAATATGAATAAATGTCCGAAAAACATTTTCATAAGAAGCTTCCCCTAGTGAATAAATTATGAACTGTTATCTATGGCGGTGGCGGTGGAAGCAATGATGATCCAATAACATGCCGGACTTTTCGGGTGTACAATAATGACTCTAAAAGTAGTTAAGAAACAACAATGAAAATGACTAAATATGTAGGAAAGCTGATGAATGACTTATCATCAAAAAAAACACGCTCAACAACATCATTCCATTTGTGGCTGGAGTTTCTAAGATACTACAAAAGGAACTTTATCAAACACATCATCCCACTTCAATAACTCAATGTAGCGAAATCCGTAGACAAAAACTGGTTCACCCCTCAGATAAAACACCCAAACTGAGCAATGTCGCATATGCAGATCAGTGCAGTGAAAGAACCAATCTGCTACTGGGTAGAGAGAACAACCAATCAACAAGCTCAAAGCCCAACGGGAGGAACAGCTCTTTAGGAAGAACTCAGCAGTCCACCTACATCTTAATGACCAGAGCACTCATTTGAAGATTACAATGTCCACACTCTGGCCAGAGAGGACAGGTGGTTCAAGGGAGGAGTGAAAGAAGCCATCTAGTTTAAACTGGAATGGTCCTCTCTAAAACGGGTTAGGGGTTTACGCCACCACCTATCACCCCACCCACATATGATGCAGTCTGAACAGCTCTTCCGGACCATTTCACCATCATCCACAACGAATCAAATGATGACTCAGCAAAACAACTGCGACCTCAACGACCTACGTTAGTGATACAATACCCAGCTCCCCCACCAGTCAGTTAGAACAGGGGAAGCCTCTTGGATATGAGGTGAAACCTCTTCAGCTTTAAAAGTCCAGTTTCTCCTGATTCAACCTACCTGTGATTACAATGAGAAACTACACAAACACATGATCATATTTCTAATCAGAAATCCTTTATTTAATGAGCTGTGATTGACAAAAATGCTGAAAATTGCTTGACAATTAGAGAATCAGGCAGTGCTGTCCTCAGTCTGACTGTGTGAGTGGAACCCTAATAACAATAACAATAATAATAATACATTTAATTCATAACGTACTTTACGTTTAGATCATTTGGATCCAATCTCAAAGGGCTAAATAAGTGTTCTACAGTTTCACTCTCTGTTATGGGATGTTGGCCAAGCAGTTATTTCATCTAAGTTAGTCGGGCAGCGAGCAGCGAGGGCTCTGAGATGTTGTGTCAGTAGATGGTGAAGACTGGTGGATAACATTGATGATCACTTACGTCTCTCTCCCCCTGGACAAGATGGTGGGGAGGAGTCTCACAGAACGTACACAGACACGGACCATCAGAGAGACAAGAGGAGACACCAAGAGATGACCTTCTGCTTTGCCTTGAGGAGTTTTCTCTGGCCCTGATGTCAGATGTTTACTGAAGAAAACAAAGCTTGCTAGAGGGAGAGAGATGATACTTTCTTAAGGTTAAAAAGGAGATTAAAAATAAGGGCCTAAAAATGTCCCTAAAAATTACCAGGTAGCTTGACTGAACCAGTTTTTTAAAACTGGCTGTAAAGAGATACTAATGAGATTAAGACCAAATACATTTCTTTGGTAAGGATCTGCATCAGCCTTGTAAGCCTTGTTTAAATTTTCGCGTACTTCTATGTTCACAGAAAAATAAACACTATGGATACTAGCAATTATTATTGCTAGAAATCATCTTCTTCAAAGTGGATACATCATTTAATAATTGTAAATCTTACACAAAACAAGTTCATTGCGAACAAATGATTTTGTTATCACTTTTGCTGAAAAAATATAAAATCAAGTATTATGGGTTTTTTTTTTACCATGATTTGAATGTATGCGTAATTGAAAAGTCCGTTTTAATCGGGATTTGGACTTTTGCTATTCGATGGTGTTGCATGACTACGGCATACACTAATCTTCCATAACATTACAACTACCTGCGTAATTTTGTATTGTTCCCACTTTTGCTGTCAAAGCGGTTGTGTGATGTCTCCGTGTGTCCTGATTCCTTTCTAGGAGAACAAATACAAACTTTTGCAGCAGTTTGTGCTACAGTAGCTCCCCCTTGGAAACAGAACATTGGGCCAGCCCTCTGTCCTGTTTAATAATCCTTGGACACCCATGACCCTGTCTTCAGTGGTGGACAGTGACTAAGTTAATTTACTCAAGTACTGTATTTATGTGCGGATTTGAGTCACATGTATTTTATTTCGTTATTTCCCTTTCAAGTCCTTAGGTTACTTATTAATTATATTTCACTGTGCAATTTTTCACACTCTTCCTGTACCGTAAAGTCTATTTATCTCTGAGTTTGAATGTTTGTGATAAAACGGAATGATAGTTTTTTCCGTGTGGAAATTCTTATACTTTGTAAATGTAAAAAAAACAAAAGAAAGAATACCACTCAAACATTCCCCACACGTATGAACTCTACTGTATTTTTCATTTCATTGGATTATTTGGAAAAAGCATGGTCACAAAACTGAAAACAAGTTGAGATACAGGGTTCTCCCAACATAGACAAAAATGGGCTATAATTGTTATCTTATGGATTTAGCTATTCAACAGCATATAAAGTAGTTATGAGCACCTTTACTTTCTACTTCATTAAAATGCAAAAGAGGCTACACAATCCTACTCCTGAGTAGGAATTTTCTATTGCTTTTCTGCTCTGCTCTACCTCTCAAAGCGCTTTACACAATGCGAGCCATCATTCACCCATTCACACAAACATTCACACAGTGATGATAGAGGCTGCCATGCAAGGCGCCAAATGCTCATCAGGAGCAGTAACCATTCACGTCATCATTCACACACCAATGAACGGCCATTGGCTGCAACTTTGGGTTCAGTATCTTGCTCAAGGACACTTTGACACGTGGGTTTAAGTGGCCAGGGATTGAACCACCGACCTTCAGATAAGTGGACAAAGGCTCTACAGACTGAGCCACCGTCGCCCCAGCAATGATAACAGTGAAACACTGACAGGGACCAGTTTACTGCACCAACAGGACTTTAACTTTTTATTCTTTTTTAAACTGTGGTATTTGTTCTACTACTAAAGTAAATGATCCAAATACTTTACCAGTTCATATATTACCTTGGTTGGCACTTACCACTGCGGACCAGGAACAGCCTCAAGACCTGGAGTTCTGGAGATCCTCTAACCCAGCCGTATAGCCATCACAAATTGTTACCCTTACAAAAATCGCACAGATCCCTAAGCTTGACAGTTTTTCTGGTACCACAACATAAACTTCAAGGAGAAAAGGATTTCTTGCTACCTAATACATCACAGGCAGTGACGGGTCCCAAAATAGCGAGATTACCAATGTTATTCTGACTCCAGTGGTTAGAATCATCGCCGCAGGGAACACTACATTTGTTTTAATGAATGCTTTTTGCCAAATAATGGTCATAAATGATAATACAAGCCATTAAAGGTCTCCGCCCCTTTTTGACTTTTATGTAAGTCTTCTTTTTCCAAGTTCTTCTTTCTGTGATTTGTGACTCTTACATCCCTGTTGTGATGTAAACTCAACAAGAAATACAGTTCTGCTGGATTCTCTGTAGAATATCTTATCATTAATACCCACCACATGGACACACGAGAACCCATAAGCTCATTCAATTTTCTGCACTATTTAACATTTTGTTCATCGATTGTTCGTCTTGTTTATGGGGTGCATGTGTGTGATTAAACCAGCTATTGTCATCATGGCTCCTTACTAGTTGATACATTTCCCTGTTCCACCCACTTCATGTAGACAGAAGAGCAACGTATTTTTTCTTTTGCCCTGGAACCATGATGGAATTGGAAAAAAAAAAAAATCTTGCCATGCAGATCATTCCAGTTTGTGAGTGAAATAGACCTGATATTCCACTGGCAGACACTGTGTCAATGTCAAGATCAGTCTTACATTGGTATGAAATATACCTTTTGTGTATAAAAGTGTGGTAAAATAATGAGAATGTCTATGAGGAGGAGGTTGATGTGGGAGGATGTACGAATCAAACAAACTGCTTTCAACCAGGAGACTAGGATTATGAAAATAAAAGTCAGAAATGACTTCTCTTAACTTGTGAAATATGACAAGGGTGTTGTAACACACTTAATAATAATATTAATAAAAATAATAACATATATATCACTAATGTAATGTCACCAATATATGCAACGTGCTAACTCCATAGCACATGCATACAGTGAACCAAGTAATTCCGGATATCAGAACCAAACAAACTTCATTGTTAACATTTTTCTACAGTTCTGTAAGTTCTTCTGTGCGGTCATCTCCTCCCCATTGCTCCTTTGAATGTGTGGTTACACTCCATTAGACTATTACATGTCCGTTGGAATGCCAGGTTACCTTGTGGCAGTGTTTTGTGAAAGAATGTATAAAATAATAACTAGGCCTATGCTGTTGGCCCCGGCAGCAAGGGTAGATCCCCGAAAAGTCCCCAATCCTCTGCCTTGTACAAGAAATCCTCCAGACTGAAATCCTCAACTTAAATATGAAGTTATGTCGGAAAAACAGTGTGTTTCTTAAAGAAATCTCCTCATAGTGAGTAAATGCTCCCTCCTGTGTTGGAAATATACAATGTTTGTGAGTATTTCATTCACATGTGAAATGATTGCGTCATTAGCTTTTTTCTGTTCTCACTCCCCAATGGCAGGCCGACGCCAAAACCCAACTTTAAAATGGAGAGTCAAAATGGATTAAGGAGTGGCTGGCTGGCTGTCTGTCAAAGTCATATTGCTGGTGTCTTGTGAGGATTTAATTGCATGTATTAGTCTACTATTTGTTATATTGTGGTAATGTCCCAACAGAAAGTTAAAATTACTTTCTGATAGACATAGAATTAACACTGTTGGCTTGTTTTTAAATGATAAGGAAGTATTCATGTTATTTGTTTATGTCAATCATCTTGATTTTAAATCATGTGCTTTGTTCATGCAGATTGAACTTAACATGCGATCTGTGCCTTTGAATTGATTTTTAATAAGAATCTACATTTGTGGCTATGATTTTTCGTTAATGCTAGTTTATTACACAGCAGAAGTTATTGGAGGATATTCGGAATGTTGTAGTGAAAACCAGGGTCCCTTTTTGTCCTTGTGTCATAATCTATATGAGGATTTGAGAAGTGTTAAAAATGTATCCTGCACTATCCAAATTCTTAACACGTAATATTATTCATTGGTATTCATTGGATGTATTTTTTTCTTTCCACCCATCATGCATTTTCCAAGCAGATGTAGCATGGGATATTAAGTGAACGGATATCACAGTATACAGTATGAAGTAATTATTTAGCCTTTAGTCTTATTTCTTCCGACTGAATCAGTCCACTCTTGCTTTCATTCATAAACACACACACAGACTTCATATTAGATATGCAAAGAAGTGGGGAATATGAATTCTGCCAGTTGATCTCAAGGAATTAAAAATGTAAAGCATTGCAGTTTTGGGACTATTTTCTCTTTAACTGACATTTCTTACATAAAGGATCATCAAATGGGTATATTATTCCTAAAATGAAGCATAATTCAAATGAAACAGATTCACTGAAGCAGTCTGTATCCAGTCCAACATTTTGACCAAGTTAAGCTGCTCTGAAATCATCCCTGATATGCATGACAGAAACAACTGGGAGATACCATTACCATAAAACACTAGTTTCGATGTTTGTTATACAATAAGACTATAGACCCAGTCACTTAAAACAAACCCCACAGCTTTGTACTTATTTATGTTTTTTTGATCATACTATTGGCTTTGTTCACACTGCCAGTCTTAAAGTATTTAAGGCTATTTCTTTGAATAAGTGGAATATTATATCCATGACTATGTTTTATTAACTGTACAATCCTTTTTGTTTTGTTTTGTTTAGACAAGACCTTGTTTTCTCTATAGAGCGGGTCCGTATGGAGGTCGCCATGATTGTATATACATCTGGAGAGGGATTTCGCGTTTTTCCTTGTTACTGCGTTTTGACAAATAAAGAATCATACTTATTATTTAGAACGAGGTCTCACCGTCTAAGCAAACACAATAACTCAAGAAACATTTAAATCCAGAATCCAACGGCAGCCCAGAGTATTCAACTTGGCTCAGTCCCGTCAGCTTCGTTCCCAGCATCCACATAAGGGAGGAACAATAACAAAGACGTCACACGCAGCATATTGTCGATTACTGAAGACACTAATGAGTTTGAATGTTTTCGATTATAACGTGTTATGCAGCGAAGGCCTGAATTTAAAAAAAAAAGGAAAAGCAAAAGCGGTTCACTCCAGCATAGCTTTGTGATGAATGTCAATGAAAGATGACGTCAAAATGGATTAAGTTCTGATCTGATAGTTCAGACTGAGGCTGCGTCAAAAACAATTTGACCTGTGTCAGATTTCGGACGACATTTGGAAATGGCCCCTATTAGAACTGGAGATATCTGATTCCATGTGGTTTGTGCTGTTCACAATGCCATGAAAATGTCAAATATGAGCAAAAACATATTTTTCCTACAGTGTGAACAATGTCAATACCAAAAGCCAACGATGAGGCCCTGACAAAATATTCTTTTTCAAAGGAAAATGATAATGCCCGCCCCCTTTTCTCTCCGTTACAAGGGCCCAGAAGTGCATTAAAATGCACCAAATGTGAAAAGTGATCAGTAAAGTCTAAACAATGTTCCAACTAACTTCCTGGATCAATAACTATTTAACAAAATTGGGTCACAACACAAACATGCCTATTTTATGCTAGTGTTATGACAATGAGCGGTACTCTCTATTTCAGAAAAATTAGTTGTCGGTCTTAAACATGCAAAAAAAGGACAAAAAAGCTTTGCTGTAAGGTTTTACATTAAAGTGCAGCCTCACCAGAAACGTTTGCACATCATCAGACCCATGACTGAGCTGCATATCAGGGAGGCTTTTGCATTTATTTCTATTCCTACTCCATTTGGTAGCTCAATTGACAATATGCAGCTCAAGATTGTGTAATATGCAGCCCACACACTCGAAACAAACTTTCCCAAGGTTTTGTTTAATAGAGGAGTTTCACAGCCGGAGGAGAAAAGCTGCGGCTGTATTCTGGTTGTTGAAATGATTCTTCCATATTTACCAGACGGTAAGTAGCAGGAGGACCGGGCTGTGGCTGTGGTGGGTGTTGTCCTCTACTGTCCGTTAGGTCTTTCAGGCACTCGTCTCAATGATCCTATCAGTGAGATGAGGCTCAATGACGCTTCATGGTGGGCTGGTTTACGAAGCTGCTGCAGAGCCTTTCTATCGAGGGTGGGGAAGGACCTGTGATACAATGTGCATCCAGTCTAGATACTTTTATACTGCTCCTATGTAAAATTTGTCATTAACTTAGCATTGGACTGTTTTTATTCAGACACCTATAACAGCCAGAAAACTACATTTTTCAAGTTACTAAAAACATCTAAAATCATTTGTATTTTAATAAATAATATCGATAAAAAGGAGCTTTAAATGACCCTTTGTGAATGGCTGGGCTGATTAAGCCGAGTCTTTCTTCTGTCAAAATATAACAGTAAAAGTAGACTGTTGCACGGCTCCTCGGAAAACTGTACTGCATTTGATCAGCCTACAGGAACATTTCACATTTGATCTAACCTACTTCATGTGTTTACTTGTTTTTAGAGAAACAGCACAGACACATGTTTAACGGTGGGAGGACATGAACGCACCCCTCCAAGTATACGCTTGTGTGACTTACTAAAACGTTTATTTATTTATCGTTTAAATTTTCCCCCATCTCATCTCCTCCTGAGATCCATGGCATCTCTTCTAGAGTTCAGCCTAAAGTTTATAGAGATACTGGATAAACGCTGATATTTAAAAAACAGCGCAGCAGGGAGAAGCGCTGGTGCTCTGTATTGATGTGCCGGCTATCGCAGTGCATTTTGTGATATGTAGTATTTATATGGGATATAATTGTTGCCAGGCCGGAGGTGGTCTGCGAGCCTTTAGTTGGACATATAAGGTGTCGTCTGTGTACGTCACCATGTGACACTCATCATCAATGGTCATCCGTCTGATTGTGGATGCCAGGCCGGGCAGTTTTGGTCATATTCCCTCTCAGCAGGGTGTTTCTCACTCCACTCTCTGCCGGCAGAGAAGACTTTTCTGCTGACTCTTTGTTGAGGAGATCAAAGCCAGCACAAAATATATTTAGCTCATCTTGTTCATAATGGGGGATTTCCTGCTTGTTTCTCCGCACATGTTTTGAATCAACTGCCAGTTTTTTTTTGATGTTGGTGATGCAAGGAACTGCTTCCTCTTTCACCGATGTATTCTCATTGTCTCCTTGATTCCTGCTTTCTGTCTTGTTAAGGCACTCATTTATGGTTCCTGTTCCTACTGACCCAATGGCGACTTTGCAAAGACACTTCTATAACATTCTGATCGGTACCAAGTTATTTTCTTCAACTTGGACAATTTTTTACTACGGATGTGATCACTTCTTGAAAAAAATGTCTATTGATTTTATGCAAGCATCCCCTGAGTTATGGGTATTAGCATGCTTCTATTGTTAATGGAGCCTTAAATCAAATGCTGTGATTTATCTCTGCTCTGCTGCTATAGATGAATATGTATTGTGTTATCAGCTCTCTATGCATGGATTTTCCAAACAATTATAATCAATTATCCCTAATTTATTTTGGTCCCAAGGTTCATGAAATGTATTATTGTGAAACAAAATCTGAGCTCAAATCAATTACATTTAAAATAACCTTTCAAAATTGGATGTCGCCCCCCGACAGGAACAGTACCCAGCACCAGCTCAAAATCCAAATTTATTTAATGACGCGGCACAACCATTGAACCCAACTCCATACCCTTCATCCACAGAAAATCCCCCGTTTCCATTTAAGGTCAAATGGAAGCGCCAAGTCTACGATAAAGGAGCATTATATATATATATATATATATATATATATATATAACTGTTTTTTTTTTTCACCTGCATAGCTAACACCTCCCTCTGTCCAAAAGTTAAACCTTTGGGCGGCCCCAGCGGCATAGGCCCCGCCCAGCTTACACCAAGCTCACACTTCTGTAACACACCTTCAAATAAAGATGACAAAACGCAATTTTTCAATACATCTTTACCTATTTTCTATGCTGCAAGGATATCATAATGGTCTGTAATTTCAAACAACTGGTCTTTTCTACAGCCATTTACAAATGCTAGCATATGTACATAAAAATAAACCTGACAAGGAAACCATATTTGTCATTAATAAGCACCGTTTACTATCAGACACACATAAAGATTTAATGATAACCCCCAGAGGATTTCCCTCTAACTGCCTATCAGAAGCTTGCTAAACTCAGCCCTGGTCTTCATGCGGTTCTGCGGCGGGTGTATTAAGCAATGAAACCAGTGGACCTGTGGTGCAACATGCAAGCAAACCAATCCCACAAATTTCCATGGATATACCCCCCAGGATGGTCATCAACAGACAACCAACACTAACCGTTCCCCACAACACTTCAAAAATAATAAACAAACGCAACCCAATGAGGAAGTGAACTACAGCCTGACAGCAAAATCTTTAATGTCTATTCAGACAGCAAACATTAACCTTTAAAATGGCACATGGCAATCAAACATCATGTTCCAATCAAACAAGACAGCACATGGTGTATCCCCCAGAAAAAAACAGACTTAAGACAAAAATGCAGACCAACCAACTAACTACCAAATATAATAACAATTTTTCGCTTAAGGCAAAAAGCAAAAACCTTTACAAATTAACCTAAATGGACGAGCCCCCATTTTTTATGACCTGGCTCAGACGGCCAGAGTTTGCATTAATTAATCAAATCAAATTAAACCAAATTAGTGCAAAACAAAGCCACTTTCAGGAAAGCTTAGGTTACTAGTATGTCCCCAGCAAGAGGAACCCAGAGGACATAACAGTTTCAAATCAAGCATAGGAGTTTAGATTTGGCTGGCAAACAGAGAGATGACCAAAGGCTACTGTAGTTAACTTAATCTTGTAAAGCCTGAACCATGAATAATTGACAGATAATTATAATTTTATTTAAACTGGGGTTTTTATTTGAAGGTCTTGGTACAAGAAGAAGAAGATAAATTATTCAAATACCACTTTACATATAGTATATGAGGGATTTTAATCATATTTGGTATGTAAGGTTTTTGTTTCCTTCATATTGACCACAACAAGCTTTGTTTAAACACACAAACATTTTTAAGAACTGAAACTAGAAACTCCTTAGATTTATAATATTTAATCTATAATAAAATTGGAACGGTGCATCTTTTCATATTGTACATTGTGAGTCATTCTTTGACTTAACTGCCAAAGCATAAAAAAATAAATTGTAGTACATTTCTTCTCTGAATTGGTCAGATTTCACGAAAGTCAGTGTACAAAATACAATTCTTAGTAATTATACAGTGGCACCCTCCAATTACTCATTGATCATCATTCATGACAACTGCTAAAGCTATCCAAACCCTGAGTAAGAACGTATAAAGACTTAAAATGTGAACTCAAACAAGAAATTTTGGATTTTCAATCTGACTTTGGGAATGACATTTAACAAGAATTTAACAACTTCAAGGTGGAGTTTAACCTAAAGCTACAAAATGTCCCTTGAGACGTCCGCAAACCACAGCACGAGGCTAACTGAAGCGGAGCGACGCGTGGACGAACTGGAGACGGCTAATACAGAGCTAAGGGACACTCTGCTTTACTCTTTCAGAAACCAGAGAGATCTCCGAACTAAAATGAATAATCTAGAAGGTCAGTCACGCCGTAACATCTGCATGTACGGGATTCAAGAAGGCAGCGAAGGTGCTTCAATCCAAAAACGTTCAGAATTAACTTGATGAGAACTGAGCTGGGACTCGACTCTGACACATATTTACAACTTCAGGGTGCTCACAGTTCACTCGGCTCTAAACCCAAGATGAAAGCCTTTCAAGATCGGTCTTGGTCAACTTCCAGATTTATGATACGAAAAAGATAAAATATTGAAAATTGCTTTGGCAAAGAAGATTAATTACGAAGGTAGAACTGTAATTTATCCACTCGACATTCCTGCGGAAGTAAACAGTAAACTCAAAGAGTATAAAGATATCAAGAAACTGCTCAAGGAAAAGCAAATACGCCTTCAGGCGCCTTACCTGCCAGACTGAAGATTCACTGGGAAAGCGGTCCCTGTGTCTACAACAATGCAACATAGGCAGCGGGGGACATTTGCAAGAGAGGCCACACTGTGGAGCTTCCACGGACGGATAGTACAAACTGGGAGCAGAGACTTCTGCAGGGCTTACACTGGAACAAAACCGTTGGAAACCACGCACAACGAGCCAGAGAGAGACTCACAGGATTTCACGGACAGCAAGTATAAAACGTTATGAGTAAGAGGCAGATAAGTTAAATCATTTCTGACCTCAGGTGATCTATTTTATTCTGGTAAACCAAACTATTACTTTCATAGCACTGGGGTATTATTCATCATAATTTACTGTCTCCCCAACATAAAACTTCAATGCACCCTATCAGGACGAGAAGAAAATGACTGATTTGCGCAAAGGAAAAGGAACTTTGCTTCAGCAAATAGGGAGCTCCTATACAGGGTAAGAATGTTTCTCCACGACCTCTCAGATGGATCAGACGGTAGACCAGGGCAGTGTAAGACCCTGATGACGGAAGTCAATTTTGCACTTGCTCTTATGTAAGGAATTTAGTTTTTTTCTTACGTTTCATATGTTCATATTGTCGGCACACTTGGACTGAATTGTTTTTTCATGGATTATGGCAACCTTAGAGAGGCTTCGTGGAACGTGAATGGGTTAAACAATCCGGTTAAGAAGAGTAGAGTGATGGAAGGATGAAAGGAGAAAAATTCAAACTCATTTTCCTCCAGGAATCTCACTTATCACAAAGTGAGAAAATTTGGATACAAGAATACATTCCACTGATCTTGCAAAACAGGCCAAAAAAGAGGTGTAGCAATACTGATCCATAACACAATAAATTTCGAGATGGTGAGGGAGGTCTGAGATAATGAAGGGAGATATATCTTAGTACAACATAGAAAATGAAATGGCTACTAAGTACCTCCACAAAGTGACCAAAAGACTATGAGGAAGATTCTCAAACTTGTCGCGTCACAATCACAATGCATATTACTTCTTGCAGGGGACTTTAATACAGTTATAAATAACTTTGATTCGTTGAACAACAAAAGGATCATCACACCTCTGAATAAAACACTAAGAAAAGTTATCAGTTAGATCGGCCTACTTGACGTTTGGAGAGACTAGGGAATATACCTATTTCTCAGCCCCCACTCTATCTGCTCAGGAATAGACTTCTGTTTTATTTTTAGGAACGATAGACCTAGGGGTCTCTAACTATGAAATAGGATGACATTTCTGACCGCTCACCGGTCTATGTAACAATGTACTTTGACAGAGTACCAAAAAAAAATATTTGGAAGCTCAACACAAGTCTACTTAACAACAATTTGATAGTTCAACAATTTAAAACGGAAATTACAACCTTTCTTGAATTAAATGATAATGGGGAAGTAACCCAAACATACTTTCTGATACGTTAAAGGCAGTAATAAGAGGTAAACTAATATTCATAGGTGCGGCAGTTAAAAAAGCAAATGTAAATAATTTAATTGAACTTGAAAAAACATTAAAATAAGTGTGACCAGATAATGAGAACACCAGATCTCGGAAAATCTCGGAAATCTATAAGGAGGAATTACAGAAAAAGTATAAGTTTTTAAGACAATCGTTTTATGAAGTAGGACCTAAAGCTACCAAATTATTGACCAGGAAAATACGAAGAAAGCAGATCAAACAATCCACATACAAAATATTAGACCCTGAAACAGGTCAGATACACAATGATCTTGAAAAAATTGATAAAACATTCAAAATATATTAAACAAATCTGTATGCTCAACCATCACAAACCAATGAAGGTAATATAAGAACATTTTTAAAATCATTAGATTTGCCCTCCAGTGAAGAATATCAAAATAAATATTTTACTTCATGGGTTACAAATAAAGAATTAGAAACTGCATTAAAAAACACGAAAACTAATAAGACTCCAGCAACCGATGTCCTACCTGCTGAATGGTACGGGATTTTTAAAGAAGATTTTAGCCCGGGTCTTTTAATGGACACTTGAGAAAGGATTAGCCTTTCACTGCATGAGGAAAGAAAACCCTCACTGTTAAGTAAGAGGTCTCAAAATTCATGTTTCAAACACATGTTTTATACATCTTAGGACATTTAACAGTTGCCGGATTTAATACACGGAATCCGAAAGGCAATATCCATCATCAGTCCAGGATCAAACCATTAAATCAGTCAATGAGGCAAACGATTCCAAAAACAATACAAAAGCAAACAGCGGACAAAGCCAAAAAGTCAGAATAAACTAAAGGAGTACATGAGGAAAAACTTAGTGAAAATGCTGACATACATGTAAAAGGAGTTGGATAGATGGATGGATGGATGGATGGATGGATAGAGACAAGAGGAATAAAGAAATCAAACACCAAAACTCAACAGAGGAAATTAAACGGCAAAACATATGCCAGAGACCTTGACAGGAAGAGTAAAGTAAAAGCAAAAATACAAGAATGGACTTACAAAAAAAAAAAAAAAAACACATTTAACCTTCCAAGTAAAAGATGATAACCAAAACTAAATGAACAAAGTAATAACTATGTTAAAACTCTGTATTTATTACAGTAGGAACAGAGGGGCTGACACTGAGGGATTGAAGCAGGGAGGTAAAATGACCAGGATGTGGACTCAGCAGAGATTGGAGTCTTCAAAAACATTTAAGGTGATAGATATGACTTGACTTATTTTACAAAACTGGAAATTCTAATTGACATCCCATGAGCCATAATGCAGATCACCTTGGGTTTTTGCCTTAATATCCTATTAATACTCACTACGAGTTTTAAAATTGCTTTTTGTTGCCTGATGTTGTCCTTTTATAGAGGTCAGTGGAAATGTGATTTAGAAGGAGGAAGAGATAAAGAGACATAAATGGATGATGGATCGTGTGAAGGATTCATATCTGAAGAGCAAATGCAAAGAGCAGTTGCAGAGAAATCATAATGGGGAGGAAGCCACCCTTTTGTAGACAACAAATAAGATACACACCTTAACACACCCACACACACACACACACTGAGAAAGAGAGAGAAGTAAATCTGTTTTCCACAGTAAAGTGCTGCATGTTGATATTGTGGAAATCCTGTCTTCTGGAAAGTGACATTTAGAATGTATCGTCAAACACCTATGCACACACACACAAAATAAAACACTAACAAGCTCTTTAATCTGTTAATATATTGTTCCTTAACCGAAACACACAAATCTGCACAAAAATCTTAGAATTGTGCATTATCATAGCAGTAAAACATGTTATCTTTTTTTGATAGTTTTTGCTAGATATTGGATGATCAAGACCCAAAATGTTAGTTAAATTCATTATCAAAAAAATTCTTCGCACTTCTATTTTTTTTCCAGGTGCATAGGTCAGGGATAAGTCTCAAAAGCTTTAAAAAAAAAAAGGAATTCCAACCCACTGACTAACTTGCAAACGATTATAAATGATTGCAAAGTTATGGTAGACCTCCATCAGGTAAAATGCCTGATGAAGCACAAAAGCATTTCTTACACCGAATTGTTGCAAAACATTCTAATTTTTTATAACGTTTGCAAGTTAGTCTTTGTACGGAATTCCTTTTTTTTTATGCAAGTTCATTTTAAAAACATCAATCAGATAAAATGTCTGTATTTCAGTAATCTTCTTCCATAATTTAGAATTACGGTTCTAACCTAGCTGGTTTGATGCTCCTCGGCTTCAGCCACCTGACACAGATCCACTGTAATGAAATGCAACACTGCTTCTCGTTTGCTTTGATTGTGCCTCTAAGTGCACTCTGTGGCTTATTACAGAACATGTCAACACTTTTCTCATCAAGACATCCCAGATGCTGCTTTGATTAGTTGAAACCTCAACCAGCAGTGCTCCCCATAGGTGCTCATTTGCTTCACTGCTTATGTCTCCTGGTTACAGTGACCCTTTGTCATCATCAGAAAGGGAAACACAAGAGAGAGCTTTCTTTACATTTCAGTCTCCGGTGTTGTTACAAGGGCACTGCAAGGGTTTGGCTCCAGATCTCTCCTTGCACTCAAAAAACAGGGGTCCACCTGTGGGCATATCTGTATATGTGATATGTGATGACAATAGGCTTGTATCTGTGTACATATAGAACAGGAAGTTGAACGATTATGGAGCATTACAGTTTCATCTGCAAGGAGCGCCAGAGGTTAGCATTATTGACTTCTGCTGGTTCAGCCACTAATGGGGATGCCTGTAAGTACTTCAGTGATGGCACAGATTAGTGACTGTGTGTGTGCCCGTCGTCATATTTTTTTCCCCTTTGCCATTATTTTTATCTGTCATCTCTGTTTTTCTCAATACTAAAGTTTCCGTCTGCACTCACATAAATACAAGCACTTTATCACACTCAGCACATTTTGTGAAGTCTGCATCGAAAGGATCTCTGCTCTCGCTACATCATTTCCCAACCTTAGATCATTCACCAAATTATTGCTCCCATCTCCAAATGCAGCAAATCTAAACATATTTTTTTTGGCAATAGATGATAAAGAACGGATAATGAAGTAAATGAGTATCAAGTTGAAAGTTTTTCTTAGTTTAATTTTATCAGAACTAGCTAAATTTGTCATGAAAAATCTCATGTGGGATATGGGAGTGTGGTATTCAGAGAAAAACCCTGTGCTGAAAAAAACTACACAATAAATTGGATAAACAAATTAAGTGTCATCCCTCCATCCATCCTCAACTTCCTTAAATGCAATTTTGATAAGGGAGGGTGCTTTGGCCTACCACATCCTCTGCTAATTCCAATAAAGCCTTCCTAATGGGGTTTCAGAATAATTGGAAGGAAAAGAGAAACAGGAAAAGGATGAAGTGAAAAGGGTCAGTTTGTGTAGAGGAAGGAGAGCACGGACTGTGAAGTGATCACGCACAGACCAAACAAAGAAAAACATAAAAAAGCATGGGATGTGTGTTCCTAACAGCCCACAAGAAGAAGAAGGTTTTGTTTTCCCTGAGATTCTTACTGTGTTCCGCTGAACGGCCAACAACAACACAGCAGCTTTAAAGAGAGGCAATACATACCATAATATTTCACCAGCGTAATAGTGCCACCCCAGTTTATTGTGAGGAATGGTGTAGTGTGTGACTTTTGCACCAGAGGCCATGCTTTGCTGTGGAGGTCTTTGCACCACTAGTCAGCTCTGATGGGCTGATGACCGAAAGCAGCCATCGTTTGACCTGGGTATTTGTGACGGTCCAATCCAAGCCTCCTGCTGCATGAGCTCCATGAATCTGAATCACCCACAAAATGACAAATCTCTACTCTGGTATTTTAAGTATAACACACACACACACACACACACACACACACACACACACACACACACACACAAAGTTCATTCTGCAAACACTACATCCCATGGAGACACTGTGGTGTGTGTTTGTGAGGTGTGTACGTGTGCAGATATAAAAACATGAGTGGATGTGTCTGTGTGACGTAAAGTGTGTTCACCTGCTGCCTGTTAATTGTGTTGTTTAATAATCCCGCCGTTTGTCACGTGTGATATCTGGAGTAGCTGAGACAGCATGTAGACCCGAATTGTTGCACACTCGCATCCCAGCATCTTCAGAGTCATGACTGGTCCCTGGAGGGGATTAAAAACAGATGCCAGATTTTTTACTGAAGATCATTTTGCTGTTTGTTTTGGTTTAATTTACTTATTTTTCCCCTTCTCTTCCTTTGCTTGCTCATTCTCATTTTTCTCTCTTCTCTGTTAACATTTTTTTCTCAACTCCCCAGACAGTTTTTGGGTGATTTTGATTCGTCTGCTCCAGTATGCTTTATGCGCTTGATGATTTATCTTTTGCTCTCTCAGGGATTCACAAAAGCCATACACCTGAACTATCCATTTACAGAGTGCCGTCATCTCCTTCTTTGTAGTCCCTCTAATAGGGTCAGTAACAAGGTCAGGTAATCAGGGCCCGGCAGGAAATGGAGGAAAAATAATTTGATTAGTCAGAAAGCAGGCGATATGATCTGTATCTCAGCTCAGGTAATCTATTTTATCAGCTTAAGGCAGGTGTGAGCTACTGGTGCACACTCATAAGCTCATTTATTTTCCTTAATGAGGACTTTTTGACAGAATTGAGCTGTAACCAAACTCTGTCATGATAATAAACTCCTAAAAATTGCATTGTGTCACATGTTAGGTTATCATTTCGAAAAATGCTACAGAGGGGGCAGGTCCTCTTCCTTGTAGGACGCCATGTTGCACCGACATTTTTTACAGTAGCCCGAATCAAATCATCAAATTCCCCGGGCGGACTTCTGCTGGTTACCTCTCAGTGGTGTCGGTATCTTGCTTCTTGTGCTAAATAATAAGTATTATCCTCCCGACAAGGTACTTGACCGGGAAACTAACACAATGAGAAACAAATTTGGACATTAACTATCTGAAGGATTTTCATCATTGACAGACTGAAGGACGCGGGTGTAATCGATGACAACATTTTGACACTTGAGGTCCACTTATCTCAGATAGGAAAGGGTGGGCGGCTGTTTTATTGCTATCTGGAACTTAAACGCTAGATGCCTCTAAATCTTGACAGCTCTCCTGAATTTGAAGGGGGGACACTTGTCCCTCAAATTCTACAACAAAAAAATACAATTGAAATCAGACATGATTTAATAAGAATGTCAGAAAGCAACATCTTCATCTCAAGGGAACAGGGAGAACCGTACTGATTGTTTAATTGTCATCAAGCCAGATTAAGCAAGTAATTTAATTGAAACTATTATGTATACCTGTAGAACAAAAAAGGCAAGTCAATTAAAAGGTGTTATAAGGCTTTTTTTTTTTTCATCATGAAGCAGAAACTCTTAATGGTTGTTATATTTCTGAAATGTTACATAGCATGCATTCAAATAAAAAAAAACTTCTTCATGTAGTTGTGCTCTTTCTTCTTCCGTAGAGTTTAATCTGTTATGAAATGCCAACTTCTAACTCATATAAGCAAAATAGGATGTTGTACAGGCTATTAACTCTGATGAAAGCAGGGGTTGCACATGCCATTTGTCCCAGAAATATCAAAACTTTCTTAACCTTAGAACCATATCTTTGTGTCAATTAATTTTTGATTTAATGAATTAACTAATTTTTATCATTTAGCTAAGAGAAAAAATGTATCACTTGATTAATGAATTGATTGAAATTATTGAAATTGTGTCAATCTACAGGCAGCCCATAGACTTACTGTAAAACATCAGAACACTGTGGTGTCAGTTCCTCTGGCTTTAACATATGCTTCAACCCCTGGAGGCCAGATCGGACGTGTAACTGAGTTTTTTACAACAGCTGGTTCACTCCGTCATTCACATCCGGTTATTTTCAGGGTTCACTCAATCAAATGGCATCCCTTCCTCCTTTGAACATGACTCTTTCGCCCCACTCTCTTTGTCCCTCAATGTTTGAGTGTTAGCCTGTGACACATTATTTCACATTTTAAGATACTGATGGTGGTGGTGGCTGATGACTCTGCTGAAATTTGTGGATTAAGAATTTGATGACTGGTCGCAGATGGGAAGGTAGAGGATGTGCGTACCAGCAGCATGAGGGGACAAGACCATTTGAGAGTCATATTTAAAAAGACAGCAGTTGATTAAAGATTCAAGATTAACTTTATTGTTATTTAGAATATCCACCATGTAAGTGTACAGCAGGAGGAAATTAAGTTGTGTTTGGCTCCATACAGAACATAAAGAAAAAACAAAATTAAACAGGCAATGACAATAATCGATAAAAAAAAATACAGAAACATAAAAAATGATCAGTGCTTATATAAAGTGACTGGAATGATAGCTGATGATAAGAGGATGATGAAGGTTTGTCACCATGTTATTGGGTAGATGAAGGCGCCTGATGAACACAGATATCTGTTGACGCCCCAGACCGAGAATGCGTATTGACTGTGCTCCGAGTATGCAAGGGAATAGTCTTCCTGACCAAATTTCTGCTATAGCTTCATTTTATGTTGATGCTGTTGACGATCTTGAAATGAAGAGAAGGCTGTAATTTTATTCAACACAAACATGTATTTCATTTGGTCATTTGTGTCGATAACTTCCAGAAGAAGGCCAGAGAATCTGAACTTTAACACATCGTGTCACTCATGACATTTCTGCCTGTTGGATAGATAGATGTGAATAGATAGATTGGATAGATTTTCATCAGCGAAAGCAAAAACTCCCATGATCCCTAACTTGGTTTTCTTTAGTTTTGTTATTATTTAGGCCGCCTTACCGGCAGAACCAACACATTGTGTGTTTAAATTGAGCTAGAATTAATTAACACAAGTTTACAATGTACCTGTACAGCCTAACAACAGTAGTTATCTTAATTAGCATAGAAAATGTGACTTATTAAACAATTATAATATTATTCAAATGAATGCTGATGTTATGTATCGATTTTTAGCAAAATAGATCTTACCGATAGGTTTTGCTTAGCCCTGTCATTATGATTGCATGATCGCAGCTATTTGAATTAATCATAATGACTTTGTACAACAACATTCAACAGCTGTATGTGTCAGAAGTGTCGTATTTTTCTACATCCTCTTACATTGTTTGATGCTTTACTGGTGCATTTTAATGACGCCATCTTGTTGCTCTCATTTAACTTAAAGAAAACCATTAAATTATCCTTTTGCATCTATCTCTTTAGTGGCTTAACCTTTCAATTAACATCTATTGATGTGAAGGGTCAGGGATCAGTTAGTTCCAAAGACAAACAACATACTGCTCTGTTGGCGGAGAGTCGGAGAACTTGGAGGAGATGATTTTTTCAAATTTGCAGCTATAAGGTAGCTGTCAAAACTGCTAATTATAGAGTACATTAATTAGGCCCGAGCACTAACAGTGCAAGGGACCTATTGATTCTTCTTTTTCGTCTTCTTAAGGTGTATTAAGAAGTTAAATACATGTTATTACATAGTAATCACACCTATATATTAATAGTGGGATGAAATAGGAAGAAGTAAATTAAATCATCAATCACAAATTATCTGTATGACAAGTCATTGTCACCTAAAATTTTCATGACAGCCACAATGATAATTGATTATTTGAAGACTTGCTGGTGAACTGTTGAATGAGCTCTTGAAATATTAATCTTTTAATCCTAGCGAGGGGAAAGTTGGCCTTTCCGATTTTTTTAAACTATGTGTGAATTACATAACTCTGTTTAAATTAGCTGATGCTGCTCCATCTGTTTTGGGCTTTATTCACAAGGCGACTCTTTGCGTCTTCTCCTTCGCAAGTTAATACTGCAGGTAGGCTTTGTGTTTAGTTCCCTGTGCTTTTTTACACATACTGTAGTATGTGTTCGCTTTGTGAATGATTGACACCTATAAAAATGCGCCTATATCCGGTGTCATGAACCGTTGACCTTCTGTGCACATTTCATATTGTGGGTGGAGGGATTCACAGACAGACCGGCTGGACTGACCAAACTCAGAGGTATTTTGACGAGCGGGTCAAAGTTTACTCAACTTTCATAGAAGCAGAGTTGACTCAAAGGAACCTTTCAGCAGCATAGACAGCAAACAAACACAGACACACACACATTCTTCCTCTCAATCACAGACACTCAAATTGTTTTTTCAACCCAGTCCGTCTATTCAACGAACTCCATCTGTCTCTCCCCCTCATACACAATCCTCCAAGTCAATTTTCTCTCCTCTCATACGACCTCCATACAGGCAATTTCAGTTGGTGTGGGTTCAGATATTTTAGGGCATGGGTTAATCCTCTCAGTCACCTTTGTTCTGATTTCTCTGGCCTGTTTTCCTCCACACTGACACAACCGATTTGTCATTTGGGCCACAAAACCATGCAGTTGTTTTTCTCTCCACCAGTTGTAGTAAAGATAGTTTATAGATGGCAATAAACTCCTTTAATGTAAAGATGATAGTTTGTGTTGTGAGCTCATATTCTGTTTCTTTTTATCTAATATATATCAAAATAAGTACACAACATTACTTGGAATATCTGGCATATTTATGGATGTGTTAAATATTTTAAGTGTCGAGAATCTCATTAAACATTTAAATATTATGACCCCTGTGACTTTTCAAAGTTTTCATGGAGTAGTTCAAAATATTTAACAATTTGTTTTCATCCTGTAGATATTTATTCGGTTTGAGGAGAAAGTGGTCAGTGTGGACCAAGATTCGGATACGAAGACAAAAAATACAATGTGTGTGTATGCATAACATCATTTTGCTTCAATCTTAAATTACTTTGGTTAAACATTGAAGCCCATATAAGATTTATCCTGGTGACCCTGTCTCAGCCTTTTTTCAGTGGGGGAGCTTAGTTGTATTGGTCATTGTTTTAATGCACTATTTATTTATTTCACATGAAACTAAATCCTTTACGCAAGTAATATGAAACCAATTGCAAACAAATAAAATGCAAGCAAAAGTGGACTTTCTTTAAAATGGTTAGTTTTTGAGCTGCATCTATGTTATTGTATTGCCAGGTCCAGCTGTGACTTTCAGTGGGTGGTGGAAATGCATAGAACATGTGTGAAATGAGTAAAAAAGATTGTACGAGAAAAATTTAGGCGTAAATCAATCATGGAACCCAAACAAACACACACACACACACACAGTGCACAACTGTTAACTTAGATCTATCAGGACCTCTTATTCTATTTGTTCCAGTCATTGATCTTTTCATTTATAAATGTCAGCATGTATATCGTCATATTTGCCTGGATTGGTCTTGGTCTGTGAGTGTAATGGTGCGTGCATGCTTGTGCGTGTGTGTTATACATTCTCTCTGTGGATTTGGCCGCACTCGGATCTTTGGTTTTGATCAATATTTTGAAAGGCCGACATCTGTACACGTACTGACAAAGTCTGTGCTCCTGCATACACATGTAGACCACATGAAACACACACACATTAACACACATTCATTTAAACACATACACATACCCCCACACACACACAGTTAGAGGATGATCGATGTCTTGGATTTTGGCCCTGTTACCCTTTGCCATTGCAGCACATGCTATCAAAGACTTTCTTGTCCCAGCATTATATTACTTGTCAGACAAAAAGTGGGGCGACGGGGTCAGCAATAGAGAGAGAAACTTAAAGCTGCCGAGAAACGTCTGCTGAGGGGACAAAAAAAAAGGAATGACTCTGCTGCTCTTTCTCCGCTTGTTTTCATCAGAAAGTGAGTGATTGATCAATACTGCCAATGTTGTGTGTGGTGGGTTGGTGAGCAGGGCGAGACCCTGTCAAGATGAGCTTTTGGTGGCTTCGGTTTAGTGTGACTGTTACGGTGTGTGTGTATGGCAGAGAGACGGGGTGGAGAGAGAACTGCAGCAACATACCATCGAAGAAGAGAGAATTTTCTCCAGCAATCACTGAAAACCATTACAGAAAGAGGAATAGGCAACTTCTGATTTCCTCACTCTCAAGACTCAAGTATAAGGACAACCTTCAATCGACTTTGAGCTTTGCAGATCACTAGTACCTTACAAGCAGTGTACAAGTGATTCATACTCTGCTCAACTAATGTAAAGGAACACTTACTCATCACAATTTAACACCAAGTCAGTTAAACTCCTTGGATACGGATGTGTCCAGTTATGAAGCACAGGCAACTGCTCACCACTTCAGCTACTTTGGTGACAACAGGTGGATCAGAGAGGCAGCACCAAGAAAACCCCCAAATAGCTACTGGTTCTGCAGGTGGTGGCCATGGAGCACTTCTCTCTCCTCATCCTTCCTAACAGGTTTTCTCTAGTTTGGTGGTTTTTCTAGAATAATTTTCTCTACTAGCAGCATGGCGTTGTGCCTGCAGCCCATTTAGGTTGCACAGGTAGTCCAGCTCCTCCAGGATGGAACAAGAAGGTTTTCTGTGTCTCAAAGAACAGTCTAAAGAGCGTGGAGGAGACACCAGGAGGTGGTTGGTTACTCGACAAGAGATGTAGAAGTATGGAGTTAAATTCCTGCCAAAAGTCCGCACACAAACGCAACACGATTCGCAACAAAAAAAGCATGTGGGTGTTAGAGTAAGAGTGTTATTTGCAAGCAGAGTTAGTGGTATTTGCGAGCAAGCACAATGTGATTTGCAAAGGAAAAACATGATTGACAAACAAATATTGTCAATCCACAATGTTGTGGTCCAACTCATGGAGGCACCATGAGTTGGACCACATATTTCTATGAGCCATCAAATAAAACCCCACGTAGCAGGACCAGTATGTGCTCCTTGGTACCTGAACGAAAAGGAGTAGCACTGCTAGAGCCCTACAAAATGACCTTCTGTGGGCTACTGGTGTGCATGTTTTGACCAAACTGAGGGTCACATGAGGGCCAAACATCCTCTAGTGGGACCGGTGCTCATAGCCCAGTACCATGCATCTGCACTGGTGTTCACCAGAGAACACTAGAATTTGCAGGTTCGCCATTGATGCCCCGTTCTCTTAACAGATGAGAGAAGGTTCGCACTGAGGTCATGTGACAGATATGAAAGAGTCTGGAGTCGCCTTTGTGAACGTCATGCTGACTGTAGAATCATCCAGTAGGACCAAATTGGTGGTGGTTCAGTGATGGTTTCGGAGGGCATATCCTTTTTGGATCCGACAGACCTCCATTTGCTAGCCAACGGTACCCTGATTGCTGTTTGGTACCAAGATGAAATCCTCAGACCCATTGTCAGACCTTGCGCTGATGCACTGGAGCCTGGGTTCCTCCTGTTCCAGGACAATGCAGGGCCTCATGGGACCAGAGTGTGTAGACTGTTCCTGGATGATAATGGTGTCGCTGTCATTAACTGTTCCTCACATTTCCCAGACCTGAATCCTACTGAGAGCCTCTGGGTTGTTATGTATGGTATGTGCATACTGATCCCCTGATCCAGGTGTGGAAGCACATCATCAGGAGCATGCCCAGATGTTGTCTGCAGTGCAGACAGTCATGTGGGGCCACACAATATCGAGACACATTATGAGTTGCCCTGATGTGAATTCACACCAGTTGGTTCAGCCTGTGACTATAATTGTCACTATTATTCCGGGTCTGATTTAGGATCCAGTTCAGACTTCGGTTTCGGTCATTTCGGTAACGTCATTTTGTTTTCAATGAATAACACAATGTACCTTTATATCAGTTAAGATTTTCAATTGAGTATTTCTTTGATCAAGATCCGATCTGCGATTTATATGTTCCCTTGTGTTTTTTGAGCATTGTAATTGTTTATTTGTTTTGCCACTTTGGCAACTAAATTTATTCTCATCGAAATATAACCTTAACATGTAGACAAGATCTCTCAAAAAGGAGTTACCATATTTTCTATTTTTTTTCTTGGCTATGTACATTTGCTTGTGTTTGTCAATAGTATATGGACATCATACCCTACCTCATTTAAAACACTATATAACATGAATTCACTGCTTCATCCACAGTCTTCATGTCCGAGACACAAGGATCATCCATCATTTAGTGTCATGATGCAGTGAGTGCATGTGGTGTGATATATACATTTGCACTTGTTTTTCAGTCAACATAGTAGCGGATGATAGCAGAAATAAGGCTTAGCTTATAAGGCTGTTTTTTAATTGTGCAGATTTATGTTTGCAACAATCTGAGCCCTGTGCTCATCTTCCAAGAATGGAACTCCATAGAGGCAAGCAGTGTCCTCGTGCACTCTTCTCTGCCTGACAATTTCTCTTTTTAATGTAGAAATATGCGCACACATTTTTGATATCCAGACACACACCCTCAAGCATGTGCAAGACCTGCTGTTGGAGAAGAGTGAGAGAGGCGAGTGACATTAAGCTTAAATAGCAGCAGTGGCACGAAGCAGCAGGTCTCATGAATCAAGGAGAAAATGCCACCGTTAGTATTCATGAAGTGATGGATTCTTAGACAGGGAGGATTTGAATGGTAAAGATAAATCAAAATGGAATTAGGGAGTGAGATGGTAAACACTTCTTCCTTAGGATGTGGAATATTTGTACATTATTTATGTGTTTTTGTAACAGACTCCTGAGACCAGGACAGAGAGGGCAGCAGAATGGAAGAGAAGGCCTCATCCTGCTTACAGCTCAATGACTTACCATTTTAACTTGTAAGAAGTTTTCAAGAGCCTTAAAAGTGGCAGAGAAGTCAAGTCAATTGTATTTGTATAGCCCAAAATTACAAATCACAATTTGCCTAATTGGGCTATACAATCTGTACATGATGCAAAATCCTCTGTCCTTAGACCCTCGGTCCGGGTAAGGAATAACTCCCCAAAAAAAACCTTTTAGGGGAATAAAGGGAAGAGACACCTCAGGAAGAGACACAGAGGAAGGATCCCTCTTCCAGGACCGACAGACATTCAATAGATGTTGCTTATACAGAGCAGATCGAAAAAAATAAACACATTTCATACAGTTTTAGCAATGTTGGTATGTGGTGATGTGTTACAGAACATACAGTAGTAGTGGTACTACAATATACATGTACAATAGTATTAGTGGTACTAAGGATTGGATATATGATTATTAGTGATAGCAGTAGAAGATGGCGTCCAGCAGGCCCTCGGCAGTAGATGCGACCACGATCGGGGGCTCGGTACAGCCAGGGACCAGGACCCAGAACAACCATCATTCCTGGGAGCCTGCGGGGAGATAAAACACAAAGACTCTGAGGAGGGAATAGAGTCAGTGGTGCATTTATGGGGCATGAATTTAGCAATAAATTATCTAGAAATAGAGGTAGTGTAAGCCTCTGGCAGCATAACTAAGAGCTAGTCCTGCACCAGCCGGAGCCAGCCCAAACCATAAGCTTTGTGAAGAGAAGCACAGGTGATCCTCTTGATGTCTGTGTTACAAGTTAATGTGAATGTTACTGCTCCACTTTTTCGAACTTTGCCCTTCAATCTTCTGTGTATCTTGGACACAGATCCTAATAGCCTGTTACAAGTCATATAAACAAATAAAACAGGCCCTAATTCGTCACTGTGTTGTATGGTTGTAGGTTTTGGATGTGATGTAAGTGATGGACTGTGTCGTTTCTTACCGTGGTCTGATTTCAAAGATTTTTCTATCAAACCAGTTAAGGTTGGTTTTTCAGCGAATGCTATTTAATGCTAGCTCTACTGTCCTTGACCAAAGTGGCTACTGAAGTGAACCCTCATGAATGAGCATCCTCAGAGTATGTGCATACAACACTGCTTCAGTCATAGCCATTGTTTTCTCACATTACTTGTTACAAATCCAAAATATCAACCTCCTTGTTCAACCTGACCACCGCCTTCGCTCAGAAGAACTAAATACTCTATAGCACCATCCAGTGGATCACAAAAGCACAAAATTTAATTCATATCACCAAAAATTCAGATTTTCACTTCCCTACACTCCTAATCATTCCATCTCCAAACATGTTAGAAAAGTTAATAAAGAGCGAATGAAGGACCTGAACTTAGAATTACCGACTTTAGATGAACAAATTTTGGGATTTGGTGAAGCAAAGTTACTTCCTAACGAACAGAGCCCTGAAATCGTATTGTTTTGAGCCTTCTATCAATACCTTTCATGTTCCTTTTCTGTATATTTGCCTCCATCTCGCTGCATTCATGTGGACTGAAGGGTTTGGGAAGATGAGAGTAACCATCCTCCACCTTACCCTCTACATCTACACACGCTGATCATAATCTTCAAAAGGCAGGCGTGGGCGGTGTTTGATTATTTTTTGAGTGTGACAATGTGTATAACTACATCATTCGGCAAACTAAAAACTAACTGCCATCCATATGGGGATGGAGTGGTAGGGATTTACCCCTTCAAGCGTGTAAGAATATGCTTTGTGTTTTTCCTACCATGGATGCACTGACAGAGGCTGCATTTGAATGTTAAAGTGTGCAGCTCGAAGGTTCCTGGTCTGGGCTGTAGGCTATTTGCTTGATTTGATCACAAATAGTGCATGAAATTAAATTACACAACTAATATTCAATTTACAGTTTTTTTATTCAATGGCACCACCCACTCTCCCTTTCCAAGCTTCTCCCATGATATATTCAGGCAATATCTGTATTTACATTAACATTTCAATCCTTTCTCACACAGAAACGCTGACTGCCACATAGATGGATGCACTATATTTAACATGACATATATATGCAATAAAATAAAGATGGTTTATCTTGTTTGTTTGAAGCTAAAGAATGAAGTGTTATATTTCATGAATGGGGTTGAGCAGGCAAGGTGTTTATACAATATTAGTAAATATAGCCCTGATTCCCATTAGTTTTAATGCGATAACTCAAAAACAATTACCTGCATCATTTTCAAATTTTATACCCACATAGAACTTAAAGCGAGGAAGAACAGGATTGCTTTTGGGAAAGAATTTTCATAACACTATGAGGGAGCTTTCTCTCAAAGTTTTTCAGACATAACTTCCAACCCATTGGTCCAATTAAGCCCAAATTTAGTGCATACGAATCGACTCTAGGAGATCGAACTTGAAATAAGATATATCATATTTTACACTAATGTTACACTAATGAAAACACTGTTTTCCTTATAAAACTTGAACGTACGAGAAAGAGCTGGATTAATTTGGGTAAAATTCTACATTTCGAAAACTATGGAGAGAGCTTTATCTCCAAAAGTTACCAGGCCACAATTTCTCAGCCGTTGGTCCAATTTAGTCCAAATTTGGTGTATATGAATTGACTCGAGGAGATTTATCGAGGTCATATCATATTTTACTCTGATGGATCATATGTTACTCACTAGGGGGAGCTTTTTTTCTGGATAAACACTGACATTACTTTAAACTTGCTTGAACTACACAGGGGATTGGGGGCTTTACGATGATATGACCTTACCGTTAGGGGCCGAACTCTTACATCGGACATTGTCAGTACAGCCTCAAAAGTTTAGTATGGTCATTCAAAAACATAACTATTGATTGACAGCAGTTTGATGCTGGAGGTCAGTTCTTTCAGACTTGTAGAGCAGACTTGGGTTTATTTACAAGGATTTGTTACAGACGCAGAGCCGAGGTTTGTTTGATGTTCTGACTTCGTGTAGTGTGAACTGAGTGAGAATAAACCTTTGTTGAGCCAGCGGCTCTTACCTGCCATGCTGTTATCAGGAATCTGCTTGTTTGTTAGTTTTGCTGTATGAGCAAATCCAGACACTCACAAGACATTCAGTTGTGGATTTCAGCCGCTACATTAGCTATAGATATGTTTGTGTGACAGAGAGAGAGAGAGAGAGAGAGTGAGGGGGAACCCAATTCATCAGTTCCCCGGGGAGTTAGTTCTACTGTTTGGAGTCTGCCCTTTCACTAATTAGTTTGACGCATCTGTCCATGGCAGTTACCATTTCCATAGTGGGTTACTCACATCAAGTATTTATGTACCATCAAACTCAATTTCTATTATTGTTCCATATGACATTCATTCAAGTCCAGCTTCACAAACTGATTTTTGCATTACCTTAGTTAAAATGTCCAATTTGGTCCATAAAATCATGTGACTATTGTGTAAATAATGAAATCTTAATGAGCACCACGGGGAGGAAAACGTGTCAGGTGGTGAGAGAAAATGAAGAGGCAAACTGGCACTGAATAGACAGGCAGAACATCTGGCCAAACCTCCGTCCTCTCTTTTCTCAAGCCCTCAAAGCTTCTTGTTTTTATAATTTTCACTACACAAAGGGACAGACCAGGGCAAGAGATGATTGAAAAAAAAAAATAAAATCAATATTCAAACTATTCATAATGTTTGGTTTTCGATGTCTTTGGCCAAAGTCTAAGGTCGTTTTCACACCTGATAGTCCGGGGGACTCGGTTCGATTAGGGGGTGAAATTACGAGATTGTTGCACTTTTATTTGGTTTAGTTTCCTTTCACACCGAGCTTTGTCAAACGATCCAAATCTTCTGAACTACATCGTAACGGTTGCTCATCTGTGAGTAGTGAAGCAATAAACACCAAAGAGGAAGATGAAGCAAAGGAAGAGGAAATCATCTAAAAAATCATCCGTTGGACAGAACCGGTTTAATGACGTGAAGTCCTGGCTACACAGACGCCGAGCGAGTTATTGACCTGAATTTGAACGTATTAAATCACATGTATGTCCCAGAAGCAGAGATGAACTGTGTGGCTTGCAGAAGAATAATAATTGTTAAAACATTTTGATTATTAGGTAGATGTTCTTGTAGTATATAAGTCTTTGCACACGTCGTCTGTGACGTAACAGTGTTTCCTGTAGACCCGAGTGTTTTATGTCAGCCGTCAGTGTTATAATGATGAAGTTTTATGGAGACTCTGTGGGAGATTAAACCACTATTAGCCACGCTCCGCCAGCCTCTCCAGCTGTTACCTTTTGTTTATGGCTAAAAATTGTTTTATGACGCACTGTGCTATAGTCACCTAGACAATTATAGCTAATGATATACGAGTGGCACTGTATTTTTACACCAGGAGTGGAGGGTGGGGGCGGGTCAGAGCGAGAATGAGGAGCGGCAGCAGCTACAGGGTGAGAATGGAGCGATTAAGGGAGAGCAGGTGTGATGGGATGAGAAGTGAGGCAGAAGCAGCAGAAGAGAGAAAAAATGAAAGGGTTGGACGAGATTGGCAGAGGAAAAGCGGGAGACGAAAGAGATAAGATGTAAAACAAATGTTTCTGACAAAAGAAACAAAACCTAGATCTACAGTGGAAAGCAAATAACCAGTTTGAGTGATGTCCCTTGAAGTACTATTGTGAGAGAGGTGGGTAAAGGTTAAGAGGCTCGATAGAGATGATAGGCAGGAGCCGAAGGGTAGTGTATCCTTCGAGTGGTGTTGCTCTTACTTTATGTAGCTTGTTATTGGTTTCACTTCTTCTACACAAGTAAAACCTCTTTCTACACCTTTTGATAAAAACGATGACTCTGTATAAAAACAAATTAAACTTTCCAAATGTACAAGAGACAGGGATTTTTTTACATTATAGTTCAAGAAGAAATGCATGACCTACTACCAAAGGTACTTCATGCATTAGCGTAATGGACATCCCTCAATCGGATGACTGGCGATCCAATCCAAGCCCTTACAACGTACGTGTCGTTCAGTCCTTGAGCTCCTAGTTGCTCCTTTGGTGTTTTTAAAGGAGCTGTGTACTGCTCCTGAGGGATGGGTCAAATGTAGAGTAATTATTTCACAGTGCTGGCCTGTTCGTATTTACTTTGTAAGCTTATGGAGGTTAAAGAGTAAGAGTAAGTTTTTGTTGAGTGAGTGTTGAGTTTAGGTGGTTCTGTGGGATTTAATGTGTGCAGAAGTCAGAATGTATTATAGGATCTTATCAAAGTAATATTAAAAGCATCAGTTTAATTGCTGTATTTGTTTAATTCTGCTTAGCAACATGTTTCAAGAAATTAAGAGGCTTATTACAACTCAATTTTTTCATTTAAGTCTGCAATACATTCCCCAAAAACATCATAGCTCACCTGAGGCATGAAAGCAGCGCAGTTGTCTACTCAGTGAACATTAGCAGCCATCCATTTGTGGAAACGACTTTTATTTTCTCACTAATATTCAACCACAGTAGGCAACCATACAACTATAAGATGTTTGATTTCCACAACGCCAGCACATGACAAACCCATATAAAATGAAAGGGTTACACTCACATATGCTAACTAAGCATCATATAGCCAACAATATTGCAAAGTGTGAGTTTATCCAGCTTCATTTTATTTTCTAAGGTAAGGAAAATTTACACAAAGTACACACTATTAAGATTGGCATTTTGTTTGTCAGCCAACTTTTTTAAGGACTATCCATAAAGATCAAATAATGAAAAATATTTTCATCAGTCTCAGGGAAGTCATCAGCCACCACCACCAGACTCGAAAGTGGTACATACCTGCTGGAAAGATACCCATCTTTGACAATCTCCCTGAAGAGTCTGAGCATGATCAATTATCACATATCATCTGTTGTGATAAACATGTATCTGTCTCTCCTGATTGATGTACTGTTATGATGAAATGGAACCAGTCATACAAATCATTTGTTTGCACAAGTATGTGTCAGCAAACTAGGAGCCTGACGGTTATCGTGATACTTATCCCTAAACAATGATATAATTTAATCCTAATCCATACTATCTGTAATCTACTTTGTGAGTGGTGCCCCTCCTTTTGCTTGTTTTTCTTACTATTTAACTGTAATAATTGGTGGCAACAAGCACAACCCACTAACTTCGCCGAACTAAACAGTTATTGATGAACCGGACTAAGTGGCTAAATCCGTTGAGACTGGATAGAGGAGCCTGGACTCGCTCCCAGGGGGGTACCGTGCCAGTTTCGGGCTAGAAATGCTGGAGAAAGGAGGAGAAATGACAATATAGATGGTATATATAGTAGAGCGAACGTCCATTTATTGAAAGGTCCGTTGTTTGATTCCTTGCACGAGCTAAGTACTGAACCCCAAGTTGCTGCAAATTGTTGTGTGGGTGATGGCGTGAATGGATACCAGGAGGCACTTTTCAGGGCAGCGCCTGTCATCACTTTATTAATGTATAACAGGGTGAATGCTGTTTTGTAAAGCGCTTTGTGTTGATGAGCAGACTAGAAAAGTGCAATGCAAGGAGTTACCATCCTCTCAAATATAATTTAGTTTATATCTTTTTGTCAACGACTGCCTATTAAATGTGTGTAAGCTGTGCCTGCGCCGAGGCTATCCCTCATCTAAACATTCAGTATGGGCAATGAGTCTATATTTGCCAAATATTTAAGTAGCGTAAGCAATCTATAAAGTATTTTATTTAATATAGATTTTTAATGAATATATTTTTTATTTGAAGCAAAGCAGCATTTCTTAAGATTGTGCTATGTTTGTCATCCTTAGGGTTTGATAGTCAGAAAAACCTCTAATGTTGAGTTTCTATTTAAATATGCGATTCTGGATTTTTTTTTTTGCGTCCTACTACTTTTCTGTCCATTCCTATCAAATTAATCACATCTTTTTCTCATGTCTAACTGTTATTCTTTGTTGTGTTGCAGGTAGTCGAGACCAACCTAGTGGCCTTCGACTGTCACTGGATCCTGATTAATGAGGTGAGTCACAGAGAAATAATTGTGAACTGATATCTAAAAAAAAAAAAAAGCGCACAAATACATTTTGACACCTTTATAAAATTTTATCCGTTAATATTCTAAACTTGACCGATGACATTTAGCTAATTTATATGAACATGAAATGTATTATAGACTTGATATATTTTATAGTCACTGCTCATCTATGACTAGGTAGCCATCAGCACATGGAGCCAATGGCATACATTTTATAGAGCCGTATGCACTTTTATTCTAAAGTAAAACGATTTCCAGAACATTTCCCTTTTTAGAGGCATCGCCCTCCCCAACATGGAAGGGATGATTTTATTTACAGTGGTTGAAAGACGCACATCCCACTACGTTCTGGACAACAACCAAAGCGATGGACCGTGGAGCGAGATCCCAGTCAGGCCAGCGTTTACCAACCCAAAGAGGCAATGCCACCACTCTCCCGCAGACGGCCACTTGTACAACCAGGCTGCAGAAAAGACTGGAAGAGCTCCTTAGCTGGGCACGAATGGAAATCAAGACGGCCAAGTCTCGGAGCTGAAGATCCCGCTGCTGGCAGATCATCATGTGTGAAGCCTAGGGAGGGTCTGCACGGGTGATCTCTCAGACAAACACATGGCTGCCTCCATCATGGCGCGGCTCTCTGAAGGCCTGGGGAACATAGATCAAAGCCATCTCTGGGGGAAATTCAAGGCCTGTTGTTATCAGTTCACCTTGTAGCAATGCCTGGTGTGGCAGCTGAGAAAATATATAGTATGCCCCATATATTTATTATACTCACTGCTCACACAGAGCTGCTCTATCAAAACAAAGGTTTGGAAGTGGTCCAGGTTGCCAGTCAGAGCTACTGGTTGAACATTACAGGTATTTTCCATTAGGGAGAGCAGACAAACACTGATAGTCTATGAAGTCACTCTCTGCAATTCTCTTATTGATTTTGAACAGGCTGACAACTTTGATCTTGTTTTCAGAAGACATGCCTTGTACCAAAGTAGCTGGGTCAGCTGTATGTCTATCTTTGTGTGTGTGTGTGTGTTTGTGTGTGTGTGCGTGTGTATGTGTGTGTGTGTGTGTGTAGCCTCACGACATGATGAAAACCTGTCTGGGGCAGAACTAAGACTCAATGCTGCCCCACGAACAGACAGTAGCAAGTGAATATATCATGTTAATCTCCAAATTTAAGGCTAAATTTCAAAATCTACCAAAATTTAAATTTGTAATTCTGGGTCTTGCCCAATATAATTAGTAGTTCTCTTTATTTCCAGGTGTATGTCCGTAAGTTAATTGTTTTTCCTAAAGAAACTACATGTTTTGATTCTACTCTTGGCCAGGTCCTCTTTTTAAAGATATCCCTAATCTCAATGGAACTAACCTGGTCAAAATGAAGGTTAAATGAAATAAATAAAATAGTAATTTATGATCCAGCATAAGTTTTTTTATATCCCGGAAAAGTAAGGGATATTACGGAATCTTCAATTCTGTCGTCGCAGTTCCTTCATGTTAACACCATCAACGGTGGCTCAGAGCAGCTGTCCCCTTATCTGAAGATCTTTGGTTCGATCCCCAGCCCCTGCAGTCTACATGTCAAAGTGTCCTTGAGCAAGATACTGAACCACAGGTTGTTCCCAATGGCTGTTCCATTAGTATGTGAATGAAGGCGTGAATGGTAAGTGCTCCTGATGAGCAGGCGGCGCCTTGCATGGCAGCCTCTATCATCCATGTATAATATAAATGTTTGTGTGAATGGCTGAATGCTGACTCATGTTGTAAAAGCACTGTGAGTGGTTTGAGCAGACTAGAAAAGCGTTATATATGTACAGCGTCTGGTGGATATTCATGACCCCAGAGGAGAGACAACACAATCTAAGGGTTTAGGTTGCAAAACAAAGAAACTGTCTGAATTTATTAAAACGCATTAAATACTCAAACGACACAAAACAACACAAATTAACCTGTATAGCACAATTGTATGATGGGCCAGCTGAAATAAACCAATAAATAGCAACCTCCAACCAGCCCAAGAAATAATCAGACTAAACATAACAGAAATTAAACCTGACTACAGGTTCCATCTGGAGAACATGATACATTAACTAAAATTAATTATAGCACACTATAAATGTCCCCTGTACACGGCATTTTCATAAAGGGCATTTCTGGACATTTACCGTGGAATCTATGGAATAACAGATCTCTTTCTTCCTTTTCAAGTCGAAACCTGAAATTGTGAGGCTCAACAGTTCTCTTTTCTGCTTAGTTATGCAAAATAGTCTTTGTTTTCCAATCATACATGACATATATCAATGCTGCAGGAACAGCCAATTATTATTTTTTGACTGACGTTGGCTCTCAGAATGTCAGTCCTGCTATATCAAGGTTTCAATTTTCTTTTTATTAGATATGGCTGAAACGCTGCAGTCACATTGCTACAATCCCCGCAACGACCCCTTCTCAAAAGCTAATACTCGTAGGTAGTGAGGAGAAAGAATTAGCCTGGCCTCTGCTCTTTAATGAAGATAGCTGACTTATTAGAGTAAAACATATGATTAAATCTGGTCCAAACAGCAGCGCTGTTCAGGTTACTGACTTCATAGAATCATGCTGCGTAAAAATGTCTCCCCTGTTACTTGAAACAGTGAGTGCCTTACAAAACACATTTCATGATGTAACACTAGAGATTTTACCACTCAATTAAACAAATGTAGTCTTACTCACAAAGTCCCCAGAGTCTGTCTCTGTGCACTTTGTTTGGCGGATGGCAAAGTCAGGCAGGCGGTGTGGACTGCCCAACAAGGATGTTCATGCACAAGTCAGTTTCAAGTCCAAGTCAAGTCTCATACTCTTGTATTCAGTAGAGGTTGTGAC
The DNA here is from genome assembly GCA_009660295.1 of Lophius piscatorius. Lineage (NCBI taxonomy): Eukaryota > Metazoa > Chordata > Actinopteri > Lophiiformes > Lophiidae > Lophius > Lophius piscatorius. The sequence goes on along the minus strand of VRLP01001320.1, from coordinate 87,801 downwards.
TGCAGTAAATTGACATATTGAAATTTTTTGCAAGACATATACTGTACATAATCCACTGTCAATAAACCAAAAAAAAACGTATTTTCACATTACAGACACAGAAATTCTTTAAAATGCATCAAATCCGTCCGATGGGAGCGGATATATGAGCAGGGAGGAGTGCAGGAAACAAAACAGGGACTGTGTTTAGTCTTTAGGCACTTCATTTTTTTTATATCTATATATCTATACATTAATTTTTTTATTGTAATTCATGTTATTATCATTTTATATAATATACACTTTAGACATTTTCGACAAGTTGACAGCAAGACAGAATTGATAAATAAGTGCAAACGACCTCAAGGACGCAATGTGATCCGATCATTCCAACCCCCTTGCTGAGTTGGTAATGGAGGCATTTGACCACATATCTAATGAATGTGTCCTTAAGCCTCTCCTTGAAAGACTTAACAGGGAAATTCATCATCAGTGCTGGACGAGCTGGAAGTTTTTGTTTGGGTTTTGTGGCTAGCAATGCAGCACCTAAGTTATGCCATTGCTTTTCTGACGTGCTTCAGTTTTTGCCTAATCATTGGCTCTTTATCAAGTCTCAAATGACTTTGTCCTGTTTGTCTCAACAGTTGAAATAATCTGTAAATGTATATTAGCATCTTCAAGTTGTAAGGCAGCCCATGCTTGACTGGCGTGACTGATAACTACGCGGAACGCCCTTTGACTTTGTAGCGGAAGTGATGTAGACAACAACAAAATCTGAATGTAAGTGGTCAGATTTACACTTTTGGTTACGCATGACAATCAAAGGTGAAAATGGCGGTGTGTCTCGCTGTCTGCTAAAAAACACATTTAAAACAGGTTGATGTTCAGGTTGATCTAGTGGATCCACTGTGGTTTGGTTTGTTAGTTTTTTTCAGATGCCTGATCAGATACGACGAGGTGGATCCAGCACCCGTTAGTGTCATAACAAGGACCTTGCGTTTAACAATTACATTAGTTTGGGCTTTGTGTGAAGTCATGATATGCTGAGGCTGTGCCATCTGTCCCTGCTGCATGTGTGTCTGACATCTGTGGCTGTGTGCATCATAGGCGTGAAGATAGTGAGGGTGTGAATGACATTCATTGTTTGTGTCAGATTCTTCCTTACTGTCAATCCTCTGGTCTCTGAGGTCATGCTGGCAGGAACCCTGAACATGTGGGTTCCGCTTGATACACAGTCTATACCACATTAATTAATGTTAAAATAACAGTTTTTATATTTTTAGATTTTTCAGTGAAACATCACCTTATTTATTTCTTCACTTTAAAAAATGTGCAGTACCCGATAACATCATTCAGAAAAAATGTATATTCTGGCTTCCTCTGAACCTGTTCTTGCCTCAGAATTGTCTGTTGGTATCAGTGCGTCGGTATCTCTACCTGTTCGCTAGTCCAACCGGTGTGCAAGATCATTTATCCCCTCTGCATTAAGACTTTTAATATCAAGCTTTTTTGATATTTTATTAACCAATTTATCTTATTTAACATTGTTTGCATTTCTAACTCCTTTTGTATTAATCCATATAGTATCTTTGGTGTGACATTGATTTGTTCATTAGCTGCTCACAATGGATTGCTCCTGGAAGGATAAATAAAGGTGTTTGAAGTGAATTTAATTGAATTTAATTTATCAAATTAAGGGTTAGGCATCAAAATGCTTTGACCTCCAGCAGGTTCATGTGGCAAAATAAAGAGTGGTCAGTCAGGTATATGTAACCCCTATAATAATAATATCCTGAGTCCCTATCTCTGCTGCAGACCAGCATAAATTCACATCTGACTCTCTCATAAACCTTGGCTTTGCATTCTGTCAGACATCCATTACTGTCTAGCGCTCATCAGGCATTCTTGCAGCAATGTGACCGCTGCTTAGCTCTCTTTGAGTTCTAACATGTCATTATGCAGCCAACGTAACTATGCGTCCACCGCAGCATTAAGCCTTTAACACCTGTCGACTTCAGGTGAGAGCCTTTTTTCCTTTTCTTTTTTTTCATTACAGCGGAGTGTGATTTGGGTCACTTTCATATTTTGTCCTAAATCAGTTACACATCTGATTCCTGATAATGTGATGGCCATGTGAAGAGTCGGATCAGAATTCACATGCCGTTTCTCCTACTGAGTACGCTTCCATCAATGTTTTGTCAGCCATGATGGACAAAGTCAAACACAGCAGCAGAAACTTGGAGATACATGTTTAGGGATTTAATAGATGTGTAGGAACAAACTTCAGTCAAATAAGTTTTTGTCTCTTGACCTGAGCGGAGAACCTCGGCACGCAATGTAGGAAATGACTGTGTGCATCACTGTTGGAGGTATTGCTTTGATAATGATTTGGCTCACCAATGAGATTTTCAGCTGTACAACAGGGAAAATGGGGTCGTGGCACGGATCTGTTCATGCTGGTATCAGATGCAGGTCATAAAACGGAGATCAATTTTAACAGTCAAGGCGAAAAGATCAGTTCAACTGCAGTGTAAACGTAGCTGAAGAAAATTCATTATTTAAAACTTTTTTCGGAATGATGGGGTGAGGAAGAAGTTAGCTTAGACCATAAAAATAAAACACAAGGAAGATTGAAGCTGATGGCAAGGAGGTGGATATTATTATGGTTTAATATGGATCTTGTATGGAGATTAACCAAAAGTTTCACCAGGGACGCCTCAACAAGGAAGCACAGGTGGGAGAAACTAAAACACCAATGACTGACGTTGTTTTGCGCCTTTAAAGAGACTCTTTGGAGGCAAAGTTAGAGACTTTGAAGGAAGACACCATCTGCATATAAGGAATGAAATAAGCCACAGAGGAAAGCTCATGGGTAGCATTCAGTTACAAATTTTGGAAGATGGAACTGGCACATGACCCAGTCCGGCCCTTCTGCCCTCTGCAGACCCATTTTGGTTCATTTTCCAGAGCTGTACATGAATAGCCTTCTTTTCACTGACCATCATGTGGATGCTTTTACTGGAGGTTGGCTCACTTTTGTGGGCAGCCGACGACTTCTGCTTATGTTCCCTCAGGTAGCAGTAGACGCTGGCACTGTTAGTGCTGGACGAGTTTTTAATGTTATTAAGTCACATCAGTTCATAAACCTCTTTATATTTAGACTGTAATTAGTTCCCACCCGACACATCCAGCTTAAACCCATTTGCTCTCAGGTGCTGACATCTCTCATGTTCTTGACATGATGCTCTCAGGCTCTGTCTCACACCTGCTGCAACACATAAACATGTCACACCTCCGTTTGTCATTTAAAATACAGCAGACTCATTCAAAGTGAGTGCGATGGTTGCAGAACTATCTCTTAGTGTCTCTTATATCTCTTTGCTCGCGTGGCTGTATCTGCCACTGACAAGATGAGTGAAAAAACTCCCCTGTGGTCCTGCAGCGATATCGTACATCATGCAGATGATACACTTCCTCTTCTGAATACCAGTTTCATCGCTTGTGACTGTATGGCAGTGTTCGAAAGAGGATGGGAGTGAATGATCTTGAATTCAACTCTTCAAGATGGCGGTTCTTCCGATGACACAAATCAACCGAACAGTCAGTTACATTCACCGAAGGATTGGCGATCCAGTTTTCTTCACATGTTCACCAGTGGACTGCTGGTAGTAAAATGACATTCTTCCTATGGATGTCATCTGTCCAGAAGCCACTGCTGTGCTTCTTCCTTAGTTAAAAATATCTCCTCATTCATGATGCCAGCTGGTTGATTTTTGGAGCTACAGATTCAGCATAAAGATATATGGATGGATAGATATAAGGATGGATGGCTAGGGTAGGTAGGTTCATCCATTTCTTCACAATCAGCAGATATGTTATTTTGTTTCTAAAACTGAGATCAGATAACAGCTCTCATTAGGCTGTGAGGTTGGTTTAATTTCCATTAGTCTTTGAAACATATTGCAGCCCCGCTGGTTACACTCTAGTATATCAGGTTATTTTAAAAAAGTTTTTCTTTCCCTCCTTGTTCACACCTTGAGATTCACTCTAAAATGTAGGAAATATCACAAATATTCATATAATTATAAGGAAAGTTTCCTACCTCTTCTTTTAATGAGGCCCTGCTCTAATTCTGCTTATTGAGATCACGATTGAGACTTAGTCACACTCTGCAGCGGAATCTTCCCACTGTGGACCGCGTGAAGTCCCCCAGCAGCAGAGTGTTTAAAATGGATGAGCGCCTACCGTATTTTGTCATACGTAATGCCTTCTAGTACTGGTTCTTTGGTGAATGAATATTCCTATGTGGGAAAGTACTCTCCCTCCCTGTGGTTTATTACGGATGAGGGGGCACTCTATGGTTGTCATAATTCTGCTTTATCTACAGCCAGCAGTCAGACGACCCACTGAGGGGGAGCTCACAGTTCATAATTGATCATCCTGCTTCTCCCCATCTACTTCGTTCTGCTCCTGATGAGAGGATGAAGAGAAATAATAAGTGACACTCACGGCCTCGCTTCCTCTTTATATGTTCCTTAAGTTTGGAGGGTATCTTGACCGCTCCTTCTAAATACTCTTCTTGGTATTTCATTTCTTGTCATCCTATCATACTTGATCTTCACTACTGTTCTTCACATGCTTCTTCATTATTCACGTTCCTACATGTTGTATGGTAATTCTTTATTCCCTCCAACAGTTTGGGCGTTATCATTTCATCAGACGGATACGTACGGTTTTCATGGCTTAAGTATGATTGAAGGATTAAACGGTCATGAGATTTTGTTAAATGCAACCATATGGAAATCCAGTGTGCATACTTCATGAACATGGTAAATGGTACTGGTCAGTGTTATTTATTGCTCATGTTAACGTTGTACAGTCTTGAACATCAGGCTTCAATTGCACTAAATGCCAGTCAGAAATTGATTGTCAGACCTTACACTTGTGACTATGGGTTCCTCCTGGTCCAGGACAATGCTGTGTGTGTAGGCAGTAAACTAGACTTAACTGGTTATATATTCTGAATGTAACAGCCATATAAAGGCTTTTCTAACATCGAGACTCTGAGGACAGCTGCTTTAATTCAGCAGTTTTATTGATGTTGCTAAAATAGCGTGAAAATAAAAAATACAGAAATCCAAATTACAACTAGGCCTATGAATTGTTTCAACAATCATAAATATGCAATGAAACTATATAATCATATAATTCATGATGCGATGAAATTCCTGTTTTTTTCAAAAGGTTTTATGTATCTATTGTGTTTTCTAAGTTCAAACGTAGAATATCACAGCATATTATAGCATCTAATCAATTACCCATTTATTTTACAATTTACTTAAAAAGCAACGGTTGCTCAGTTTTCCTAATATCATCAAACTTCATCAAAATCCAGCAATCCCAAATAAAAAAAAATCACCTCTGATCTGAAACAAGTCATAAGATGTGTGCAGAGTCGCTCAGACACACTAGCATGCTAACTTACTTCCTGATTCTCAGTCACATGACACAAATCATGACTGCATCTGGGATTTTACTGTACAATTTGAGCCTTTTTTTGGCCCAACCTTGTGTAACAGGACCATCGTTTGGTATACATAGTATGGGGCTGTAAAGATGACCAATCAGCAGTTCCCAGATAACCATTGAGCTATCAGATGGATTTTTTACATATCGAGTATCGGAGTTGCCATGATGAGAGGACACATCATGTGGACAATAAATGTATAGTCATGAAGCAGGAAGTGCAGCTTGTGGCAGGTTGCAACCGTACAGCAAAGAGGACAAAGAAAAGCAATAGCTGTCAGAGCGGTGCTCGCTATCACGTTTACATTCCGTAGAGTAAAATGTAGCTCGCTTTCGTCCAATTCTCTCTGCAAAAGAGACCAGCAATACTGTCTGAGCCACCTACGAGTCCAGATACACCACTTTCTCCTTTTTTGAAGAGGTTCTGGCACACAGATTAAAGCAGCTTGTTTCTGTCTTGTTAGCATGTTACTAGCAAACAAACCTCTTCCTGCCGCCGAGCATTGAAATTAATCTCTATTGAAATTGTATGTGAAAACGGCAACGGGCTGCAGGAGCCTGTGGACCGTACTGTGTGAACGCACCTATCGTGAGTCTCTGCAGACAATTTATTCGTGCAGTGTGAGTTGGTATCAAACAGCAAGAAATCTACAATCGTACCCTATAAGGCCAGCTTCAGTCTTACTGGCATGGCTGAGATTCTTACAGTGACCAAGATAAACTGAATCATGACTTGTAAGAAATTAACTTAATGTAACAGAACTTAAACATTGACGTTGTTGTCGTTTATATTGTATCAGGTTATTATTTACATTTCAGTCAGTCTTGTCTAAAGCCACGAAATAAGTCTTTCTAGTCTTTCTATTTGACGTATTTCACATATTATTCGTCTTATCTGATGAAAAACAGGTCAAAGTATGAAAAATGCAGCTTTGTGGAACCTTTTTGTTCTGATTCGAAGCATAAAGCCAGACATGAACATCATGTGATTTATTCTGAACCACTCGCAGCGCCAAGACAGTGAGGTGAGATTCTTGCCCATTTAAAATTTAAGAATAAGTTGAGATCATTTCAGCCCCAGGATGCCCAATTATCCGCTTTACCGTATAAAGCTGCAAGACTCCAGCAACAAAAAAGACACTTTAGACGGAACCGGCTACCAGACAGAGTTCCATTAGTCTCTCACCTCTATTTGCAGGTCGGACAAACTTGCTGACAGGACCGTTGAGAGCCACCACCAGACATTCTTGACCATCTTAAAGGTCAAACTCCTGCTGACTCTCACCCAGCTCCTGGGGCAAGTTATCAGCGTAAAGCTGTGGTGATTACCAGGTTGAAGACGGGGTGCAGCAACCACATGTTTTTTAACTGGATTTCATTTTATCAGAATCCATTTTTACATGAAGGTTTAAAGCTTCTTTTTTTTCGGCATGTGATTTTCAGTCATTTGAACTCCTGTGTAGAAACAGACCACATGATTGTAACTGGAAATATTAAGTGATATCATACATGTCAATTTAATGAAAAACATTCTCAAAAATAAATTTTCTATCAATTTAACTTTAGATAGCGAATAACAATCGCTTCTATCCATCTAATCGGTAATGCTGGTTGTAAACGGCTCCATAGTCACAAAGCGTCATCGAGTGCTTCCTCACTGCATGCACACATTACCTCGTATTTAACATTTCATGCATTTGTGCTCTCTTTCATCTGTTTCACCATCGTATCGCTACGCTTGGTTTTGCACAATCTCCCATCTCCATATGATAGCAAATGGAGATTCTATCTTCATTTCGAAGCAGTCAGGGTCCTCCTATCTGAATTTGTACGTAAATCTCAAATAGATATGAATCACACAACCCATGATTGTAGGGGGAAAAAAAACTCCACGCAAATAAGGCAGGGAAAGAGGGAGAAATAAAGCCAGAGGAAGCATTTAGGGGTAATTACGATATGGTTGCAAATGGAGTTGAGGGAGGAGAGGGCAAATTAAATGAAGAATTATTTCTCCATATTTGTTTTTTTTTTTAATTAGAAGCCAAACAGAGGGATTTGGTGTTCTTGTTGAAAAGGGGAGAAGGAAAAAAGAGGGCTCACAGATTAAATAAAAAGAGCCTCATTCCCCCTCATCTGGAGATAACAAGAGAAAAAGGGGGATTTGGGGTCTCTAAGGGTGACACAGCGAATGGAAGGGGTTTAAGGAAGAAAGGGTAGAGGACGAAGTATAGAGGTCAGGGCAGAAGTGCCAAAAAGAATTGAGGAGGACGGATGTGTCTTTGCCTTTGACTTTCTTTTTAAAATAAACATGTCTGGATAATGAGGATTGTGTGCTCTGGTGGAAAGCAAGAAATGGCGGGGGGTTGACGAGTTCAGGCTCGTCTGAAAGTCTGCAGACTACGACTTTAGGCTTATGGAGTAAACAAATTAATTCACTGCAGAATTGTTGGGGTTACAACTTAATCAAAGCTTCTGGTTTCAGTTATTTTCATCTTCAGGACGCAGTGATCTCGGAATTGATTGTTGAGCCGGACACGGTTGTTGGAATGAAAATAATGTTATTCTTACACACAACACAAGTGAGGGATGATGATGATGATGATTCAAGCTTTTTTATCTGCAATTTCATGCTTGTTTGAAGGTCAAACAAAATTATCTGCCTCCCATTTAGTTGAAAAATATGTATATATGTCTAACAATGTTCCCATATTTTTGGCAAAAATGCTTTGGCTATACAATACTACCAAATACTTATGTTTTTTTTCCTTTCCTTTTGTAAATCATGACCCTTTTACTTAAAATATTCCACAGACACAGTTGAAAGCTTCCGTGAAGGAGGGTTTCTTCTTTCTACCTACCAAATCACCACTCAGATCGAAGCAAACATCTACTTATGGATTCAATGAAAGTGAAAGTTTGCAGATATGCTGTAGTTCAGTAGAAAGAACAATAAACTCTAGTTCAGTTGAAACAAAAATATTGCTCTAAAGAAGTGCTTCCAACAAGTTTCTGAAACAGCTGAAAACGACGGCGCCTCCTCGAATTATTATATCCTCAAAAATTTGGGGTTACTATTGAATCGGAATCGTTTCCACATCTGCAGATCCTGCATGTTAACACGATTACTCTTAAACTATTACATGCATCTTTTACAAATTTTATATCCACAACGACTGTACGGGCGAGGAAGAACTGGAATGATTTGGGAAAGGTCGGTAGCACATTTCCAACACTATATTGTATCGGGGCCATAATTTCTCAACCGTGGGTCCAATTTAGTCTATTTTTGTTACATATGAGTCGACTCAAGGAGATCTATCTTGTATATGTCCCATTTAACTCTGGTAGCTTATATTTTACTCAATAGGAAGAGCTCTTTCACGACAAATATGTGTTTCTGACGTAACTTCATATTTCATTTTAGGATTTCAATCAGGGGGATTGCTTGTATAATGCAGGGGATTGGGGGCTTTTGGGGTAAACACCCTTGCTGTCGGGGACGGCAGCACCTAGTTGACCTCTGTTGTAGGTATGGTGTATGTTGGAGAATTTGGTTTAGAGAATTTTGAAGTGACTTTCTTAAATATTTTTTTGTCGCTTTGAGCACCCAGAGCAGAGATTGATCCGGCTCCACCACATATGAGAGAAAATTGACTCGACAATTGATAGCGTCAACCTAGCAACTCACACCAAAATGAAATACATTGAAAAGTAAGAGGAGCGTAAGTCTTTATTTTTAATGTTCGCATGAGGTATCCCTCTCCTGTTATTTTCAGTTCAGTTCAGTCGAGACAGTTTCATTGATCCCAATCCAGGGCAATGGTCCATTCATTCAAGTCAGCCGACAACAAGGTAAAGTAGAAATGAGGTTACCAAAAAGAAGGAACAGGGCAATCCAAGGAACGACTAATAAAAAGTTAAAACCAAAAAATAAAAACTGTTACATATCATATGAATGTATACTTGATAATCAACCATGTTTACACTAAAGTTACATTCGTACTATTTGCGTGTAGCATTCTGATAGCAGAAGGAATGCAGGAGGTGGAATATCCTCATTGGCTCCTCATGACATCAATTGGTCGATAGCTTTCAGCTCAAAAGGAGTTCTGCTGGAGGCAAATAATCCTCCAGAATTTAGGCTGTTCTTATCTTTCATAGACAACCCATTATACCTGCAGGTAAAAGAGACTTAAAGACTTCCAGTAAAACATTAATGGATTGTATCATAGACATAAAAATAATCGAGCTTTCTTGTTAAATGAAGTCTTTGTTGACTCCGATTAATGGTTGACTTGGGTTTACATCAAATTTTAGTTGCGAGTTAAACAAATAAGTCAAATATTTAATTTTCAGTTTTCAAAACAATAAGAACAAAGGAGTTTTCATAATACCATTAAATAAAGGCAGGTAATGAATAACCATGATCAGAGTCTGGGTCCTGGACAAGACATTTTTGCATGCCCTTGACTGCCCGCTCTGAATCTTAATTCTCCTTTGGCCCACTTATCTGCAGTTTTTTTTTTTTTTTTAGCAGTTTTAACTATTCACTATCTGTCCTGCATCTGTTTTTGTTGGATTTGTAATTCATCTCCCTTCAGGGTTTTATTGCAACTGTTTTGGGAGTTTTGCCATCTTTACACCGAAGAGCCAGCAGACTTCTGATGTGGGGATCTTTCAGAGGACAGAGCATTTATAGAATTTTAAACCAGTTATATTATTTTTCTTCTTTGAATTATAGTTCTCCATCAAGGCATAGATACTAAGTTATTTGTTTTTCGTTCCAATTATGACCAATTTTATCTCCATGCTGTTGGTTCGGTTTCAAATATGTGAGAGCAGTAGTTAAGAAAAGAGCAGAATCTTAATAAGAGTTTACTATCTTGAACTTTATTCAAACCCCCACCCCTAACCCCACAACATGCCTTTTTATGAGATATTTAAATCGGCATACACAAAGGCCATACATTTGCCAAATTAAAGCAGATGAGCACAGCCATGAAAACAAAGCCTGTGTAATAATAGGTCTAATCATCATCGATCACTTCTCATGAGGGGTTGCAGGTTTTAATGAATCTTATTTACACTCAAAATATGCATTGAGATTATTTAATGAACTGATGCTGCCTGCAGTATTAACCTTCGCTAGCCTAATGTGTGTGTGTGATGGCTTGTTTGCGCATGTAAGTGGTCTCCAGGTAGATTCCATTCCATGGTCAGGTAGGCTGCCATTTGCAGATGAGACACACACACACACACACAGACAATCAGTGCACACTATAGAAAGAAAGCAAACGCGGTCTGCATTCGGGGCAGTGTTACCTCCACCAGGGACGATAAACGTCAGTTCTCATCTCGTCACCACATAACCCTCTGCTCTTGTGTAGGATGGATGGAGATCCACGGATGTGGAAAAGGAGAGAGAGAGAGTCCTAGGGCTAAAATTAGCTATGATTCCTCCCCAAGGTTTTGCAAGGACATGCAGAGTATAAAGACACACACACACACGTTTCTCTCCCTCTCTCCCTCCCAGCATGTGCTGACATTTACCTTTCATATCAAATAAGTCTTTGGGCTGATGATGTACACAAGGGTTTTCCCTCGCACTGTATGATGAGAGTTGAGCATTCAAGTAAAGGCCTACATCTGATTATTTGAGTCTGAATTTGTAAGGGATTTGTTGCCATGGTAACTAACTTGTCTTATAAATGTTGGCTGTATGTCTGAAAAATACATGTCACACAAAGGCTGATACTGATTTTCTTTATTCTCTCTCTCTCTGCTTGCTGTCTCTTTTCCTGACCCCCGAACATCCCTCCACCTATTCTGACCATCCCCTGCCTCTTCACACATTCTCAGGAAATCTCGGACTACGACTTGCAGGAATTAGTCTTGAAGTCAATTGGTCGACTGACGTTGGTGCGTCAGACGTTCCCCATGCCTCAGAATACGTCTCAGCGCTGTGTCAAACATAACCACCGGATCAACACCTCCCTCTGTGACCCCAAAAACCCCAAATCTCACCTACTGGAGGTGAGTTGGTTCAGTCTAATGACAAAAATCAGTTATTTCAGCGAGTCCAGTATTTATACTGATTATTATTTGCAAAAAAAGTTTTTTCGCACTGAAAGAAACTGCTGCAGCAACTGGCAGTGAGATGAAATGTGTGAATAATGGAACAAATATAGTCGAAGGAAGCTGGAGCTGGTTAAAGTTAGTACATAAAAATGAATGCTTTCTCTATCTTAAATCTTGAAGCGAAAGTCAGTTGATCTTATTTTTCTCTGCAGTAGAACACATCCAACGAGACCAAATAAAACATTTCGATTAAACTAAACCCAAATCCAAACTACAACGACACACGTGTGTCATCAAAATCAAAATGGCGCTAATAGCTCTGGTTATTTTAAAGGAAATGGAAAAACATCATGGATCCAACTCATGGATCTCTTAAAAATGTAATTCTTCCATCTGTAGTACATGCCCCACTATTGTATCACCCTGTCAAGTAATTAATAGTTGGTAAAATAAGCTTGAAAGAGAAACGCCTTCTTCCTTGGCACATGCCGCACCCTTCCACTGACATTTACGGTCATCCATCAAGTAGTTTATGTGTAAAAAATGTCAGAATCTGAATCTGCCCTTTTATTTAATCCTCTTTAAAATGCAATGGGTACTTCTCTGCCACATGTTCTGCCCTTCATAGAAGTTTCATGAAAATTTGTCAAGTATATCCGTCAACTTTTTTTGTATTTCTGCGATCTTCAGACAATAAAGCAATTAATAGCCAAATAGAAAAGCTTTTGCTGTCCTTGGTATTAGCAAATTGACCCTTTTTATTTGTGCTGGTGGAATTAACAGGAAAAGGAAGCCTAAATCAAGAATAAAATCTTTACTTTCACATGAGGTGAACAGGGATTTCAATAAGAGTACAGCCAACTGATGGAGAGCTCTCGGCAACTTTAGCCCAAATTCTAGGCCTTTGCTGTTGTCCACGACTGCGAGGGTATTTCCTTGAAAAGTCCCTAGTACACTGTGTTATACAAGCAATGATGCTGATTGAACTACGCAAATTTTCCGTTTAAAAGCTCCCCGAAATAGGGGATAAGAGGGAACTATTTCAAGAAAAACTGTGTTCCGCACATAACTCAAAAATTATTCTGTGGATCATTTTCAGATTCTATGCTATCATAGTCCTTAAAGCAAGGAAGAACTGGATTTTTTTTGGGACATATTGGTTGTTTATTTCAAACACTAGGAGGAGCTTTACATCCAAAAGTATTTTTTCCAAAAGGCCATAATTTCTCAACCGATGGTCCGATTTAGTCTAAATTTGGTGCATATGATTCGACTCGAGGAGATCTTTAATGTATACATCATATTTCACTCTAATAGTTCAGATTTATTTACTTGGGGAGCTGAACTTTTATGAAAAACACTGTTTTTCAGACATAGCTTAAGCAGTTCAATTGGGGGGAATTGCTTGTACTGGGCTTTTTGGAGATATACCCTTACAACTAGTTAATTGTCAGTAATTTTGATGCTCTTTTGAGGCAGTGACTAAAACTTTTACATGTCTGATCAAGAGTTATTTCAGTCCTCTCCTGTGCTCTACAGCACCTTACAATGAATACTGAATATTCATCATCATTTAATGTCAAGCATCTCTGTTCTTTGAATCTTCTCTCCAATGTATTGTACAAGTCAGAGTCTCAAACTATCTGATCTGTTGCTGCATACCTGTCATTTTGTCTTCATCTTTCCCATTTTTTCAATTTGACATCGCATATTTCCTGCTGCCAAAGCTTCTCCTTGCAGAGGCTGACTGATGTGAAATTGTCACTGTGTGTGTCTGAGAGTTTTTGTACCTGCAACATTAATCATTTTTGGAAAAGTTGGCTGACAGCCTTATGTGTATCCTAAACAACACAATTCTTCTTACAGTGTGGGTACAGAAAGAACAGTGACAGTTTCCACTGCTTAATATGTGTTTGTTTTTTTTAATATATCCCCCAGGGGGGCAATATGTATACAATATTATCTCATTCCGTGTGTATGTCACTCATCAAGCCACCATCAAATAGAGCAGAGAATAGGGACCACACTCTGATTTATGTGTCAAGACAAAAATAAGAAATTAAATTAATATGCTGTTGATTTATGTGAATGCAGAAGCCCCTGCAGGAAAACATTTGTTGAAAGTTGGATATATGAATCAATTTCTGTAACCGCTTATCCTATGCATCCTGGGGAAGTGTGAGAGGCGTGTGTTCTTCAAGGGTACCACAAGTTATAATAATAATAATAATAATAATAATAATATTTCATCCTTTATTAATACAGTCAGTCATAAGCAGTACAAAATAGTAAAATTATTTGCTGGGGGAGGAGGCTTGAGAACCTGGAGGGAACCCAAAGAGACACAGGGAGAACATCCAAACTAAGTCGTCCATCCTTTTCAAGTGCTGAGACAGTTCTGCTCAGGGTCGATACGAAATTTAATCAGTGAATGGGCACATCAGATGTTTATTCTTTTTCAAAAACAAATAAAGTGTAATAAATAACATATTAAATAAATATCAAAAGAGCCACGAGAGGCTGAAAATCTTTCATATACAAGCGTTGATAGCTGTGCAGAATTCAAGCTAGTTATGTATCTACTGCAGGCCCGGAAGCATTGAGAAATGCACGTAAATAAAGAACGCCTGGCGTGTCCTAACAAGAATAAAGCACTCCTCAAGCGTGAAAAGCCATTATCGAGAATCAACCACTTCCAACGTATTATTTGCTGGATAGGGTCCAGTATGTGTTCATTCTACTGTGGAGAATGGAAGGCCCGCTCGTGTCTACGAGTACGCATGTAAGCGTAAGTCATTTCAACAAAGGACAATGTTCTTTAGTGTATCTGACAAAAAGAGTGACTGTAAAATCCACTGGGCGTGCACCGTTGGAACACGCCGTGCAACTTCTCAGTTTGACATCCTGTCTATTTGCAGGGGTGAGTGAGAGGTTGAATTAAAGAGAGAGAGAAATATAGTGAGAGAAAGAGGGGAAATGGGGGATGGAAGACAGAGTGAGATAGATAGAGAAAGAGTGAGAGAGAGAGAGGCCACAGATCAGATTAGCGGTCAGAGAATGACCCACAAGCCCAATTTCACACTGCTCTGAGGCGTATCAACTAAGGTTGGCCGCACACACACAAGTGCACACACATATCAACACACACACACACACACACCATGGTTGCCGTGGACGTCTGGGCTGATCCACTAATTATTCGGAGCCGTCAGGGGTGTAAATTAATTTGATATTGCCATGAAAACATCTAAAAACTGATCCTTCAAAAAAACATTTCTTTTTCAATTCAAGTTTCTCACCAAAAACTACATGTTCATCCACGTAAAATCACAATTCTGCTTCGGCCAAAACTGAAAGTCGCTGAACAGAAGTTGAATGCATCATTCAGTACGACTCAATGCGGCGTGCTGCTGAATGCTACGTCAGTGAGCTCTCCTGCCGACGCAAACAGTAAACATTTGTTTGATTTGATTTGTTGTTCACACTTCAGCACTATCAGATCGGTCGCTATTAAGAAATAACGGGGTATGAAAAGTCGCATGACAAATTGTGAACTCTCACACACTCATTACTTACATGACGCGCAAACATTCAATAGAAGTGAAACGCTGACTCTGAATTGCCCGTACGAGTGGATAAATACACACACAGGCAAGTTTCTGGTAACAGAAATGTGAAAAATGCTTGACACATCCTTTGTTTTTAGTTAACTTTCCACAGCAAGTCCTTACTGCACATCCGGAGCACCACCAGCTACGCCTGCGGATGTGTGCAAGCTCGCAAAGCAGCTGTTTTCTTCCTGTTTCGACCGAACCACTGAAAGAATATGTACAATCCCCCGTCTTTTGTTTGCGTCCTGTGTGCTTTCAGTAGCAGGAGAATTCAACTTTAATATTCAGAGAGACAGCTAGACAGAATCACAGATGGACAGCGAGAGTGAGTGATGGGCGAATAAAAAGTGTCAAAGTGACATTAAAGTATTTTTTTATGTTCTGTCTGTTAGTAAAATATGTGAAAACGAGCCATAATGAGCGCTTAACGACATCTGAATGTCCGACGTCTCGGGGAAGAAATACAATGAAATCTTTTATTTCCCTCTGAGTGCTTTCATTGGGATGGGGATTGAGTCTTGGTCTTGACTTAACATAAAGGACACCATTATGTCCAATCATTATATATTTGTAAACAGAACAAAGAACATTAAAAAAAGAAAAAGAGAGAAAGAGGCACACAGTCTCTCTAGTACGTCCACTTTTTCAAGATAGATGAGTATTTAGATGCATGATAGTGAATAGAAACAGCTCACATAAATACCTAGGAGCTGCAGTTACTCTAACAAACCATAAGAGAATCAAATGTGGAATCTATTGGTTTAGGCTTAGCGAATTAAACTTTTTCTAGTTTCAGAGATGTTTGCAGGAAGCACTCTGTGGGAAGCTTAGGAGATTTCAAGGGTAAAATAATTGCTCCCTCGGCAACAAGAGAGGCAAAGGATATAACATTCAGTTTACATTTGATGAATTCAGGGAATTCTGGAAATAGAAATGAGTGGACGGGGTGAAAAGTCTACTATAATAATTAATATTTCACGACATTTTTTTATAACAAAAAATACTGCGGACATGACTTCACATTTAATTTGAGAAGTTCAATCATGGATCCCCTGCACAATGCAGGGGATTTTTTGGGACTTTTCGGGGTTATACCATTACTGTTGGGGACGGCAGCGCAGGCCTCATTAAGATAAATATTAATAACATTCTTTAAGAGCCTATATCGAAACTCGCCCTTTAATTTTTTTCAGCAGTATTCATCATTTTACCATAATTCAATGACTCAGTATGGAAATTCCAGCTAAATCGTATCTAACTTGTTTCAGGCCACAGTTTGACCATTAACGTGGCTCATGAATTCCTCCTGTGACAGAACATCTGCAGATTATCACCAAACCAAATGTGTAACAATCCACTTCACACACAGAAGTAGGGAATCCGCATATTTTCTATCTCAAACGCTGTCAGCCTGCAGGAGATCTGTACCCAAATCTCCATTTAGTTCATTATTGCAAAGGCTTCATAACAGTTAAAGGAAGTATTCGGCCTTAAGCAGATAAATGTCCCCGTCATATTTAAATTGATATTTTGTAAATTTTTTAATTTGGGTTTGTTTTTGTTAATCACTGAAGGTTAATGAGTAAATTATTTGTTGTACTCAATTTAAATGAGACATATAAATACTTGGTTGCCATGGCAACATTATATGAACCATCGTCCTCATTTATATACAGCATGTAGTTCATTCTACTTGTGTGCGTTTAAAATAAAAAAGATGGTGCGCATGTTCTTTTTGATTTATGAATTGTTGATGGCTTTTGGTCACGTGACATAAATGTGTTTTCTACATGTTAAAGTGAGTAATAATGATCCACCTGCCGGTCTGCTTTTGTGTATTTATGTGTTTGTGTGTGTGTGTGTGAGTCTTCTCATCATGCAGTCAATCTATTCATTATATTCTCATTAACAGTGAGACGAGAGGCTCTGTAGACACACATTGATTGATCACAGTCTGAATAAACTCTTATTACTCAACCTCCCTCCTCTGTGGAGCCAAGGACCCTTTCATTACGTCTTAATCCATGTCATTCTTTAAAGTAGTGTTTTTTGTATCAGGATGTCTACAGATATGAATGCACTTGCAAAAAATAATAAGAAAATGGTAGAATACTATGGAGTTAAATTCCTGCCAAAAGTCCGCACACGAACGTGACACGATTCGCAAGCAAAGAGAGTGTCATCCCCGAACATTCTTAGCCTCTTAGCTGTAAGAATTTATAAACCGTGTCTACTGGTAAACTGAATTGCTTTGAAAGTTGTTCAAATGATTAAATAGTTTGACTTTTGAACATTTGTCATATATAAATTAATCATTTGCTTGTCCATTTATCCATTTACCATAGTGGGTGGTTAAAAGACTGTTTTTTTTATTGGATGATAAAAATATGTGGTCCAACTCGTGGTGCCTGCAGTCGTCCAGAGTCAGGTCCAGTGTGGTAAACTTTTGAACTGAGTCACAGTGACACCTGCTGCTGTAACGGGTGAACTACAAATGACCAGTGTGTGCACAAAACGTAAGACGCCCTCGTACATGTCGATCGTCCGTCATGCGATAAATTTGTGCCAAAAGTCACGTGTTTGTGCCAAAAGTCACGTGCGGTTTTTCGTTTTGTGCAGTTGTAGGATAGATTTTCTTATGTTGTAAATACACATTTGTACTTGTAACTTGTGAGACATGCTGCAGCACGTTTTGTGTTTTAAAACACAAAACATTTGTATGTAAGTCATGTTTTTGCTTTGCAAATCACGCTGTCTTTGCTCGCGAATCACACTCTGCTAGCTCCTGAATCGTGTTGCGTTTGTGTGCAGACTTTTGCCAGGAATTTTACTCCATACAATACTGGTGCAGGGAACATACCATATGCTATTGGCATAATGGAAGCTGCAACCTCATAATAGTATTTTTTATCTTGTCCTAAATTCTAAAAACGGCACTGGTATGAAATTCCTTTAATCCCCATTCTTAGTTATTTTCTCATTTTATTTCACTCTGCCTCTCGATCATTTCTTTCCCCGCAGACAACAAACCGCTACATTTATGACACTGTGTTGCTGCTAGCCAACACCTTCCATAGAAAGTTGGAGGATAGGAAGTGGCACAGCATGGCCAGTCTGAGCTGCATCCGGAAGACCTCCAAACCGTGGCAGGGAGGCAAGAGCATGCTGGATACTGTCAAAAAGGTAGGAAAATACAAAATAAACTACACTCACACATGCAAACTATCAAGGACGCTGAATATGCAAGTAGACGCCCATGCATGTATCTGTTTATAGAAGCGGGGATGCTGAGGTTCTGATAACTTGTGTGCTATACAGTATACCCCATTTCATGTATGTACTGATGTAAACTATAGATAACTATGTTTCCATGGATGCGTATGGTCACACACATCCCTGCAGGAACATAAATTGAAAAGGTATGCAGGATAGGAGTGATGTGAAAAAGTGTTGGACTGCTCCTGATTCATTCCACCACCCTCGTAATTTCAATGAAAACACAGAATACAATTTAAATCACAATTCAATTTAATAAGTCAAAACTGTTATACAATACCCCGATCGATAGTGCAAACAAAAAGAAATCGCCAATCTGAACTCAACAGCTTGTTGTGCAACCTTCAGCGGGGTCGACTGCAATCAGACACTTCCAATAACTGTAGATTTAGTGCAGTCACATTGTCGCCACAAACTGCTCTTTCCAGATGCCACCACAGCATCTCAATCAGTTTTGATTTAATTTCTATTCCTTTTCATTCCATTCGGTGGTGGACTACATCTCCTGTGTGAGATTATTTCCTTGCTGCATGACTCAGATCCCCCTGAATGGAATGGCTCCACAACTATTTTTCAGCACTGTACTGGGAAAAATCACTAAAGACAGTATATTATCCTGATTAGTAATATGTGGCACATTATGAATTTTTTATGTTGTTGTTTTTTTTACGTTGATCTGTTATTTAATCTTTTACATTTTCAGCTGTCTCCAACAGAAGATTATTGTTGACGGGTTATAAAACCCTGCATCGTCCTTGAACCTCGATTTTCTATGAATAAATAGTCACAGGCAGGCATTTAAAAGACTATGGAAGAATAGTACACTGAAATATAGCTCATATATTTTTCTAAGATTAATACCTGAAATTGACAAATAACCAGATATCATAATATTTGATGAGAAACAATCCATCACCATCCTCCTCGCTAAGGCACAACACTATCTAAGGTAGACATTATTGTGATCAGACGGAATATGTTCGTTTTATTTAAGATACTTTCTGATTACTGAACATGTGTCGATAATAAAATTATCTGTGGATTAAATATGTTGTCTTTGTGTATCTTAGGCAGTGTTTCATTCAAGATGCAGTTGATGATTGTGATATGTGTGTTGAAATTTACCTTTCATCAGTTTCAAATCAAATTTCTCTTATTCCTTTTGGGTATAAAATCTACTATAAATGGACTAACTTTGCCCAAACTTTCAGACCAATACATTTCAAACTGGGTTTTTTTGGGTTGATTTGAAAAAAATCAAAACAATATAAGCTATAAAACAATAAAATCCCTCATAAACTCTGCCTCAAGTTCCCAATCTGTGTTATTCTCGCTGGCTCGATGACAAGTAGCGGCCTACCCATCCCACCAAAATTTGAAGCAAGTTGATTAATTATTGACGGAGTTAGTAAGGAAAAAATTAAAATGCAATGTCTCAACTGGTTAAGAAAATGTTATTATCACGACAAGTTGTGAGGTTACCAAAATTGAATCACCTACAGGATATGTCAAAACTCTTTTCATGCAAATCTGTCCATTCGTTTATTCACAATCTTGTTAACAGACAAACAAACAAAGGTAAAAACGTAACCTCCCTGCTGGAGGTAATACGACTTTGATTCAGTTCATTCTTTTTCTTTGTTGTAAAGGAAGAATAAGTAAAAAAAAAAGCCGAAAGACAATGAGTTATAAAGAACTAAATTAACTGCATTAGTAATAGAGTTACATTATAAAACCAACAGTTAAATTATCCCCATTCCCTGATTAATATTTGAAATTCCGGCTCAGAAACATTTTGTTTCAGAAAAGAATAATTGTTCTAAAATAAGGATTCTCGATTTACCTCAAAGTACATTATTTTAGCTACAACAGAGAAATTTTCTTCACATGAGTTTGCAACTGAGTCTTGATTACAATGCTTATGCTGTAAATATTTCATATATTTATACAGTATTTACATGTTTTCCTCTTTCTTCCTATTTTTGGATTTGTCTTGCACAATAAAGGGAAAAAATGTATTTCCTGCACTTCTCATTTAGGAAGCCAGCATTTGAAATTCAAGATTTTTCACCAATTACATGGAATTTTAGAGACAAGCCTCTATTGTTGGTTGGCTGAGAGACTGGATGAAAGCCAAAGATGCAGTTACTGCTCATTCATTTATGCATTATCATCGCTCGCTAGAACTAAAGGCTTGGAGGAGGCGCTAAATGAATCTACATGTTTTATAATTGTCTAACACACAAGGAAATCTGCTAATGTTCACACTTAGACTGCAGGAAAACAAATATTTTGCAGTTCCTCTACAGTTGACTTTGGGAAACAGACAGTCCCATCCTGCAGCTGTGATTTCACCCAATGAATCACTGGAGTTTATCAGCGCTTTCATCACTGTTAAATTTACTTGGATCAATGCCCTCTGTTTAGATATCAATAAAACATAACTACTCCAGGGATGGCAGTTTGACTAAATGGTGACGCCAAGTAAAATGCTAATTCAGAATTAGTGTCAAAAAATAATAAATGTGGTGCAATAGCTTTCATATACAGCTCTGAATTTCACCTTGAGATCCAGCTGTGGTCTGGCAACACTCTCATCAACCAGCCACGGCTATTTAACCAACCTTGATGGCTGTCTCAACAGAACTGTGTTGAGGAGATAGTGGAGGAGAGATGTACAGCCTGGCATCAGCCCTGTGTGTTATAGCAGATCAGCAGTGTACTTTACTGGCTGTGCAATCCCGTCTCTTCAATGAGCTTTTTGGTATGTAGTGTCATTAGGGTAATGATAAATTCTAATGTGCCTCTAATGATGTTGTTGTTGTTATTTGTCGATCATGGAATCCGTAGCTGAGAATGCAATGCAGCAGGTGAAATTGCTGTTAAATCCTTTCCAGAGGTCTGAAGTGTTTGCAGTGTGTGATCTGTTGGTAATATATGTGTTATTACACTGTTATTATCTAAATAGTCAACCAGCTTTCAGTTTCAATAACCCGAGCAGGTTCACGATTCATTTTAACATTTCTAAAAATGCAGTAATCCATTAAATGTAGCTGGAGATCACCAGCATAGGCCTATAGGCCAAAGCTAACTCCTTCAGTGTTCATATTACTGTTTAAAAGATACAAACATCAAACATTCTCTTTCATGTTTTTCATTTTCCTCTTCTTCTCTCAGTCTGATGTGCCAATTATTATATTTTTATAAGAGGTACAAGCAAAGGTTAATTGGTTTTGGGATGTTGTGGATGTATTGTACTGAGCCGCCAACATCAATTAACAAATTCATTATGAAATGCAATTATCATTTTTCTGTGTGTGTGTGTTTTTTGCAGTTTTGATGGATAAAATGATGGAGTTTTTGATGGATTTGATGGAGTTATTTTAACGTATAATATATTTTAAATCACACTAATGTCCTCAATAAGAAAGAAAAAGTTGTTTGTAGTTGTTATTTCTCTGGGACATTTATTAATTTAATATCTCTAAATTTACCATAAAATGACAAATTGTTTGATCAATCAACAGTTTGACTAACTGGTTTTAAACAGTAAAATATATTCAGAGACATGGATACATTTAGTATATCATGGAAAATAGTCAATTTTAATCAACTTATCTCAACATTTTGCACCCTTATTGGGTGCAAAATGGGTTCAAAGGGTTCTTTTGACCCTTATTGGACTTTAGTAGTTGTATCAAGTTACATAATTCTGTTTACTAAGTCCTCACATGCTTTATTATGCCCCCCAAAAAAGGTACTTATCGATAGGAATTGTTTCTATGAAATGGTTAATGCATCCTCGGTTAGACTGGATGTGTCCCCCAGGGTTCCCTCCTTGAACCCATTCTCTTTAGCATACATGCTGCCATTTGTTCATATTATAAACAGGTTCAGTCAAGTGGCAAGTGACTCTGTTGTTTCCCATGTACTTGTCTCATGTGCCTATTCAACTTGTATGCTACATGTTTTTGGTGAGGTTTTTTTGGCAGGTAGTTTGAATGCGTTGTTGCCAGTCTGGGTGAGTGCCTGTTGATGCAGTTCATCTCGGTTAATTTCCTAAGAGAGTAGGTGTGCATTATGTCGGGTCCTTCTGGTATTGTCTGGCTCTTTATGTGTGAGAGCTGTTGTTGGATATCTGCCTCTGTGATGTTGATGGATTTCGGGATAGCATTCCATCTTTTCCATGTCCATGGCTCTATTCCATGTGTAACATGATGCAGCTGCCTACGGTTCAACATGAACCCACAGACCTTGTTAATTAGGCAGATGAAACGGCTTGACCTTGGTTATATTAGTCTCACTCATATTCTGGGATGAGAATGTGTTGCCTGCGGAACCATTCTCGATGCTTGCCCTGATTGGGTATTGAACCAACGACCTGCTGTACCAAAGGTAATGGTTTTATACCCATAACATTTATAGAAGGCAGTCTTGTGTTGCCTGGAGGTCCTATGCTTTACATAGGCAAAGACCCAAACGTGTGATTAAGCAAATACAGAGAGAGATTTAGTTATGGAAATACGTCAGAAGACTGAAGCTGAATTTAAACATCACTACACCAAACAGTTGTTTGCTCAAACTCTTTTATTTACAGTTTCATAATCTGCATGGTTGAAAGGAGCAAGAATATATTGCGGCAAGAACAGTGTCACATTCACTGACAGCTCACACTACTGGGAGGCAGATACCCATCATACCATGATGCTTGAGAGCCAAAAAAAAAAAGCCCAATGGCTCTAAACATATATCCAGATTCATCTTATTCCGCAACTTCCTTATCAGGTTATGTTTAATGTTAAATAAATACAGTGGATTATTGATGATGCTTTATTATAGCCCAAAAGATAGTGCTTATTTTACTGTATGAATTTGTTTGTGTTGTTATGATCAAAATAGCAATGATGGACATCAAAACCAAAATTGACCTACCAAAGATATTGTGCAGGAAGGTGTAGATGAATTGGTTACTCTACATACCCAGTAATGTCTCTATCTGTTGGGTTGTATCCCGCCTCTCATCCAGTGCCAACGACTATTTCTTCCAGCCCCCTTGCAAAGCTGTAAGGATAACCATATACCGAAAATTAATGGATAGACAGTATTTGTTAAAGATGCTCCTTCTTCTCTTGCAGTTCGGAGTGAGTGGCCTTACAAGCTTCCTGGAGTTCAATAACAACGGCTCCAACCCCAACATCTTCTTTGAGATCCTGGGAACAAATTACGGAGAAGACAGAGGACGGGGAGTCCGCAGGGTAAGTCTTTTAAACAGAACACCAGCTGCTAAAGTACTGTGTAAGGAAAGAAGAATTTCTGCTCCGCTTCAAACCTTAGAGGGGTTATAGATTTACATAATGCCAAGATTTGCTCTGGAATTTCAACTCTACCTGCTCCACATTTTTATATTTGGTGAGGATTTTTGTTTTACCCCATGGCTGTCACTCCTTTGAAGCAGAGTAAAACCCAGCTACATTACTGTATTTGCTTCTGGATTCTGGATAATTGTTGCAGAACAAATACATCGTGGATTTCCATTTTTACCCCTCACAGTCATCTCTTTTATTTTCCTGTTTGTTTGCTTATTCGTTTTGTTTGCTTGATACTTTTCTTTTTTTTTATAAAGATTTTTCTCTGCACTATTGGAACACACATTTTCTACTTACAACTTTTTCAATAAAGCATGGGTTCATTATCAGATCAATAGGAAATTGGAAATCCCTATATTTTTTAACAAGGTCTACACTGTTGACAGCAACAGTCTATCCGCAAAATGTCCCAAATCCCCTTCATTGTACAAGCGATTTCCCTGAAGGAACTCTGAAATTAAATTTGAAGTCATGTCTGAAAAACAATGTTTTTCATAAGAAAGCTCTCACTAGTGAGTAAAAAATGAAATCTCAGAATAATATACGATGCATACAAGATAAATCGTAGATAGATAGATCAATTCATAAGCGCTGAGTTCAGACTAAGTCAGGCTGTTAGGAAGTATTGTCCAATAAACATTAATTTTTTGTGAAAAATCTCCTCCAAGTGAAGAAAATATGACGTATTGGAGTGAAATAAGATGTTTCAGGATAGATCTCCTTGACTCGATTCATGTGCGCATTTGGATAAAATCGGATTGAGAAATGGTGGCCTAAAATTATTCAAAGTCAAAGGGGTCTTAATTGTCATTTTCTCACATGTGCCAGACATATGCAGAAACTGAAATGACTTTTCCCTCCATCCACGGTGCAAAAATGCACAACACATAAATATATGTACAAAATAAGTACATAAGATGTACAAAAAATTTTAATACAATTTTGGATACAAGCTTCCCCTAGTGTAAGAAATACACAACCTACCTTTCCCAAAATCAGGCCAGCTCTTCCTCGCATTCAGGCCAATGAGAATGAAAATGATCCATCAAATAGATAACACAAAGGTTCTGCTGCAGACAATAGCAGTTCCATAATATCCCCAACTTTTCGTGCATATTAATCGAAAGGCTCCCACCGCCACATATAAGTGACTGTCTTCAGCTCCTGATGCACACATTCAATTTGAATTAACAATAAACGCATTAACCTTTATTATTGCATTAACACGAAGGATTGCAGAAGCGGTGTCGGCGGCAATGGACTCCATAATATCCATAACTCTTGCCCTTTTTTTGGTTTTGATGACATTACTTATGGATTAAAATATGTCACACATACAAAAAATGCATAGTCGGTCATGAATGCAGATGTGTCTCTGGCTGGACAGAGACACACTAACACACACAGGGTCTGAGGGATGTCCTCATGGATGCAGCTGAGATAGCGAGCTCTGATTATGGATAATGTGGCGAGACACCAACATAACGCTGCGTGGCATCACAGACAAAACTAATCTTTACAGCACAGCATAATTACACTTAGGCACAATTCCCTAATCAGAGAGCATAATTACTTCTGAGGGAAATACGGCACTTGTTATACAGCATCCGCGCCACAGCCTCCCTTAACTCTTGGAGCATTTGTTTGTCTGTCATTAGTTTTCAATTAAATCCATACGAGCAACCAAATGACTAAAGAGATAATAATATTCGTCTCTGAGTGCCCGCATATTAGTGTTGCCTTTGAGCTAAATGGAGGCCGGTATGGCGCCTTTATACGGAGCCATGTGAGATTGTCCTCATGCATCGCATTTAACCTGCGATAAATGCTCGGCAGTTATACCTCAGAATGAGAAGAAAAAGGTTAGACAAAAAAACCTCAAACGCTTCACCAGCATGAATAAAGAGTCTGTGAGAAATCCCGTCGGAGCCAGTTCGTGCATGCGGGGAAAAAGACGAGCAAAGAGGAAATGAAAGCCCCAGGATGGCGGTTGCAAAAAGCCATGGTATGCTTTTCAAGCTTTCAATTACCTGCCTGTCCATGTTCACCTATGTTAATGCTGAGAGCAAAATGTTGCCTTTAATAAACCAGTGAGGTTATCTTTTTGCTGCGATTTGCACAATTTGCATGCAATTATGGCCATTTAGATAAAAGTAGGAATTTTACTGTGGGTTGCAGGGTGAGCATGGAAAGGTCAAAGGTGAAGTGAGACCTCAGAGAAAAATTGATGCTGATAAAAAGCATATCCTTTCTCCCTTACCTCATGTAAGAGAGACAGGGTGAAGTGTTGAAATTGAATTATCTACTTACTTATGCTGCAGCATCACCTCTGGGCCCACGCGGGTGCTCCCTCCCTACATTACCGTCTAAGTAAGAACGAACATAAGGACATTGGCAGTCCTTTGCTTTGACGTGATAAACAGAGGGGCATGAACCACAAGTTGTCAGCCTAAGCCAAAAACATTATTAAGTTCATTGTTTTGGAAAATAGGGTTGACCTCAGTGTTGCTCCTCTGTGCAACGTAGCCTTTGCTCTCAATCAGACAGGATGGACGCTAAAAGCCCAGGACAAGTGTGAGGGAGCCAAGGATGAGAAATCTCATTCACTTTTCTCTTTACCATACCAACTAGATTATAAAGTGATTCTTAATGCCCAGTGTGTCGTGCAAGAAGCTACCAGTTAAAATAAAATGAATCAGCTTCCATCACAAGAGCAGCATCAGCAATAACTTTAACAACATGATTCAAAACTGAGATGGTAATCCAGGTATCAGGAAGAGTCTGAATTCATGTTTAAAGGTTATAAAAGTTGTACCACTTGTATATTTTATGACATGCTGACAGGTGCTCTGTTACTATATGACGGCATGTATATATTTATGCTCAGCCTTATAACATTTTCAGATGAGCATATGCTTGAACATCCCCAACGGGTCACATTGTAGAGGCCTTATCTGCTAAATATTTCATCCGCACAATCTACAATCCTTCCTAGAAGCGACCTTCCTTCTATTATTCACATTTTACTCTGCAGTAATTCTCTAGCTTTCCCCCGGTTGTGGCCAGCTTACGATCACTTTCGCCAGAAACTTGCCTTAACTCTTGACCCAAATTAAATCAACCTTGATTATTTCCCTGAATAAATTAAATGTATTTTCATTCTCTCTTTCTATCTCTATCTCTCTCTCCTACAGCTCCTCTAATGTCCTCGCCAAGAGAGAAAAAAAAAAGCTGGGGGGTAAAGAATTTAAGGGAAAGTTTATTTCTTTGGAGAATGTGTTAATTTAGTATCTTACATATTCTAAATTGAACATAAATGACCAAACATTTTGTCAAGTATGTTTTCAAACAGTAAAAATACATCAGATTTATAAAATGATTAGAATGATACATTTTTTATTGAACTCAAATCAACTAAACTTTACTTATAAGCACATTTAAAAAAACAACAGTTGTCCAAAGGGCTGTATAGTCAATAAAGTCAAAAACAATAGTAGTACAAACAAAACTGACAACCGAGGAGGGCGGGCCCACACACTGGCGCCATCTTCTCGATGGCACCATCTATTTCATGGAAAAGAGTCAATTTTAATAAGCTTAGCAGAATAATGTTCTTAAAAAACTACTTGACCCCTTATTAGATATTATTTGGTTGTATCAACTTATATAATAATGAATGAGTAAGTCCTCATATCCTTTCATATGACAAACAAATAAATAATTGCGACTTATTGAATAGAACTTTCTCTAAAGCCATGATAAATGCCTCCTCCTTGTAGGTCCCTTTGAGCTGTGCTGTACCCCAGGGCCACATCCTTGGTCCCTTACACTTTTATATATACATGCTGCAACTGGGACATATTATAAACAGGTTCAGTCAAGGGATACACATTTTTCATGAGAAATAGTTCAATCAATATGTGCTCAACCAAACAGTCGATCTGGATAATAAAGGGTTAAATCGATCCCCTTCACATGAACTTCCAGAGTACATGCAGTCTAATGTATTTATCTTGTAACCTACTGCTTTCAGGACGTACAGAGAGTGTAAATATGAATAATGGGTGCATCCCCATGTATTTTATATAGAGGAACCATTCAGTGTGTCCATTAAAGAGTTCTGAGTTATTGACAACAGTCCTCAAACAGCTGAATGTTGCAACCAAGGGGATTCTGAGATATAAAGTGATTGTGCGTCTGCTTGATCAAGCCATTAACAGCATATGCATACTCTGATCTCTACATGCTGTTCAGACTTTCACTTAACCCGAGCTTCCTTTCCAATCCTCCCTGACTGATCCCTCACTAATGACAGGAGCACAGTCCAGCTTCATTTTTGTCTCCGTGTCTAATTAAGTGATTCTTCGAAAGACCTGGCTCCTTCTCCTCAAATTCCTTCCCTTTTCATCTCTCCTCTCCCCCTCCTCTATCCTACTCACTCCTTTATGCATCCTCAACCTATCCACCATCTGCTTTCACCCTCTCGGTCCTCAATCCCTTATAATGACACTTAGCCTGATCATTCTTCACACATATGCATGCAGTTGTCTGGGGATAATGATGATAGTGGACACCTGAGATTGTCATAATTATTACCGCTACACTGTGCAAGAATTGGCTTTCTGCCCCATTACCTCCGGTGGCAATACAGGGGAGCCTATATGTCTCTCTCGCTATACATCTACAGGCATACGGCCCCCCCTCGCTATGTGGCGGCGATGAGTCTGTCTGGTGTAATTGCTTCGTTAGCTATCTGTGTTATCGTGAATGACTTCAGAGAGGGAAAATGGCATCAGATTTATACTTGAGAACATGCGCAATAAAAAAAAATGGTTGTGGTGAAGCAGGAGGGAAAAAAAGTTGATGCAGAGGAGTGTTAGTGGGGAGGTGATAAGTGAAGGAGAAAGATTGATGCCTTGCTAGATTAAGGAAAGGAAGGAAATAGCTGGAAAGGAGATAGATGCCCTAATCTTTATAGAACCCATACAGGGGGTCAAAACCGCATCATAGGCCATGATAGAGTCACACTCATCACACTCTTCCTCTCTGGCACGTACACACGCACTGCCTTGCCTCCCACACCAGCACATATTCTCCATCTTTTGAAACAGAGACATCTACTGTCTTTTTATGAATCAATGGCTTTGCAAACTGCACTGCTCTTAAATTGAGGTCACCTACAATTATCATCCCCAGTCTCATCCGTCGTTGTGTGGGGAAAATTACGTTAAGTGATTTCAGAAATTCCTGTGACCTTGGAAGCTCCTTCACAAACCTCTCATTGTGCGAGAAACATTTCTTACATGTTTGGAACAACTGTAAGGGGTTTATTTTTGATGTGGTGGCTTAATGTGTCCACCAACAAGGTACACACACACATACACACACAGACAAATACAAACACAAACTCAAACACATATTCTCACACACAAACAAACACACACACTCACGTACACACTCTCGCACACAAATACAAACACACACACACATATCATCAATCTCACACACACACACACACAAATAAAAACACGTATCCACACACATATTCTCACACACAAACAAAAACACACATGTATGCTGAGAGGATTTATTGTCAAACATTTCCTCTGAGTTCCAAACCGGGATGATTATATATTTTTTTTTACAGTTTTTCTTTCTTGAGGCTTAGCCAGAGAGACACATGAAGCTGCTGCATTCCTGTTTCCTGGGTTTATTCCACAGACTTGAGAATTAACCAGGGGATCAGGCACAGAATCTGATTCTGGCTTATCGTCGTTTGCCTTCTCATATCAAGAACAGGCGTCAATTTTTGTGAGAACTAGTAGATAAAAAAGCCCGCCTCCTTTTAGCATACGTACTAATATCCTGTTACTGGTCTCTGCTCAGGTGTTACTGTCTTCTGCTCAATGGGTTGTAGTACAGCATGACTCATCTCACTCTGTCGTTGAAATCAAATACATGTTAAATTCACCAATCAGTCAGAACATTAGAACTGCTAACTGGTATTAATACTGCAGCTAATTGGTTTTTGCGCAATGACTTACTGGATTTGGAGCCCCCGGCAATTAGACAGTAGACTTTTTCAATCAAAGCAGATTGTGGTGAGGTGGTGGTAGGAGGACAGTAGTTAGTTGTTGTATATAGAGGAAAGAATGTTCCGTTTGTTGCTCGGAATTATTATATCGCTATTCATGTGGTTTAACCAACAACGCCACCTGGGGAATTTCGGCCCAGAAAATACTTTCAAAGATTTCAGTACTCCCAGTTGATATAAAGGAAAGACACACACGTTTGGTCTACATATTTGGCCAGAGGCAGGATTTCCATGTAACAATATAAATGTGTTAAATATAAAATACATACTTTATTCAATTTTCAATCAATTTTGAAAAGCAACATCCACAGCAAAATAGGAGGAGGCAAGCAACTCTCACAGCTTTCAGTATGCCTACAGAATTGAAATATCAGATTTGAAATAAGTTACTTGTAAATAGCATAAACAGTTTCAACAGGATAATGAGGTTGATAGCAATGTTATTAATTTTCCAGATATTTTCAAATTTACCATAATTTAAAAAAAATCTTTCCTGATGATTCATTAGATTTTTTCTCAGAAGATGTCAGGACTTTTAACTGAAAACTACAAACGTCAATCTATATGAGAAATCTATGAAACAATAGGAACCAGGACGCAATCCTAACAACAAAATGAAATATTGCCGTGAAATATTGCATCAGAGTCTGACATAGTTCACTCAATATGTGAGTTCCAGGTGTGGCTTGAATAATTTTTAAAACATTTCTAACTCTGGATGATTTCATGTGATGGATTGACTTAAAAGCTGATATCTTCATTCACAGAATAAAACAGCTACTTAATTGGCTAAAGAACAATTTTGATATGATCCATTTTTTAATTAAAATTTCTGTGCAATAATACATTTAAAGGGGATTTTATTAAGAATACACATATGGCTGGACGTTTCAATGATTGTTCACAATAACAATGAATAGGCTAAAAAAAAAAAAGGCTAAATTTGAGTCAACAAATGAGATGCAGGAAATTTAAGAGTAATAAATGGGAGGCAGACAGTCAGGAAACACATCCGAAAACATGCAAAGAGGTGGAAAGATGACAGAGAAAACATGTCTCCGAGGGGAGGGATCCCTGTTTCCCAACAATTTCACAGCCTATTAGGTAGATTTGCATCAATTTTCATTCAGCATGGCTCACCCCACCCCCCCACCCCCAACTTCCAGGGAAAGTGGGAAAATATGGAAAGAATGGAGGGAGCAGGAAATGGAAGAAGGGCGAAGCAGTAAAAGATGCACATGTGAAACGAAGATGGGGAAAGGAGAAAAATAGAGGCCAGAATGATGGAACGTCATTGATTTGTTGCTGCTTCACAGATTATTTCCCCTCCACCTCTTTTTCTCATAATCGTCTCACCTGATACGCGACACACATAGACACTAATCCCAGTAAAGTTCCATTCTGAGAATAGTTTTGTCCCTTTGGTCTGCCTTCCCTAATTCTTAATTCGGCTGGTCGTCTTTCATCAGCATCAGATTTAACTGTCTGACTGAGAAGATGAGACTCTGAGTATTTTGAGGTTTAATGCAGAAGTTTCTCCAATGGATGTTTCCCAGCAATATTTTACAATTGTGTCGCTGAGGCAGCAGCACATGCAATCAAACAAGCAGTTTCTACTTACTTATAATGCCTTTATTGTAATTGTTGTAGAAATCCACTTGATACTGTGATTTCTGAATTGAATTTGAATCCAGATATTATTATATAGAGGAAGAATCCTTTTATTGATCACTTACAGCCATACAAAGCACAACATAGTGAAATTATTTATCTGCATTTGGCCAAACCCTGAGGGAGCCAGTGGGAGGCCGGGGACCTAGCTAGCAAGTAGCCCGTGGTGGGATTCAAACCGGCTGCCTTCTGATCATCGATTGGGAGACGGCCGCTTTACCCACTTAGCTACAGCCACCTCATATTATTTAAGATTATAGATATAATCTAAAACAAAATTATAAAGTCTGATGAAAAACATTTTGGATTAATAAATAATTAAAAAAGGTATAATTACATTAGAATATTGTCTCTTTTAAATAATCTTTTTCTATATACAGTTCTTCCTTTTTTATAGTCTCTAACAAAGTAAAATCATGTCATGTTCTTGCTAATTCAGAATTTAGCCAAGCCATATACTTGCTTTTGACTTAGTCTTCAAGCACTTTATTTGGCCATAATAGTTTATTATTAGGTATTTTATGTGAATGATGCATCATCATGAATCCTGAAAAAAAATGAAAAGAGAAAACTTTATCCTGTTACAATTTCTTCATTTACTTTCCTTGCAACCTCATCCATCAGTGACCGACTGTTCATTGAGTGATTCAAAACGCTGGCGTCCCCAACAGCAAAGGCATATCCCTGAAGAGCCTGATTCAAAACTCCAATTGATTGGGAAGTTATGTACGAAATTGCATTATTTTTTGCAAAACAGCTCCCCCTAGTGAGTCAAATATGATAAATTGCAGTAGCATATAGAAGATAGAACTCTACAAGTCAATTCATATGCACCCAATTTGGATTAAATGGAGCCAATGATTGAGAAATTATGGCCCGAAAATGTAGGAAGTAAAGCTCCCCCTAGTTTCAGAAATATACAACCAACCTTTCCAAAACTCAATCCTGTTCTTCCTCACACTGAGGTCTATGTGGGTATAAAATGAAAAAAATCAATGAAATAGTTTTTTGAGTTACCCTGTCTAACATCTAATGGCGGCACGTCCATTGATGATTCCATAATATAGCCGACCTTTTGGGGGATATATATTTTCCAATACGAAGATATTGTTGCATCAAAGGTTTGAAAGGTTGTTAGTGAGCCGGTTATGCAATAATTCGGTCTAACACTTGTTTTTCTTTGTTGAGTTAGATAAGAATATGGAGATTAAATTCAGTCCCAGCACTTAGGGGACTAACAACAGATAGACATAATGACAACATGCAATGTCTCACGAGTAGCGCCCCCTCTCTCACGCTCAGTCTGTTCTATCATCTTGACATGGATCTCTGGGAACAAAAAAAAAACACAGATGATTCTTGGATTTATGATGGAGATATATGATATCAGTTTGCCTATGTTTTGTTTTGAACCAATCATGCTACTAAACGCTCAGAAAACAAATAAAATATGATGAAATATTTCATTTCAAAGTTTCCATTTCAGGCTTCAGCCCCTGCGTCTCATCTTTTGGCCAGCCCTTCTCAGGCGTATGACTGCGGCAGGAGTACTAAAACGCTGTTCTTTTAACTTGAAGCTTTTACTTCTGAGAGCTAATGGATGCCGGAGTATATGGCTTGATTTATGCCGATGATTTTATGTAGCTGGAAGGTCACGTCAGTCATCACAGAGCACACATAACCAGCGAGTTATATTCTTGATAAACGCGGCGGACAATAATAGAAGCCGACAATCTGCCTCTGGTGTTTTTTTTGGATCAGCTAAGTGTGGCAGCGCATATGAATTCTTGCTGTGTGTGTCTTTACGTTTGAGAAAGATAAGAGAGATATCAGCAGCATAGATGGAGACAGAGAGGAAGAGGAGGCAAATTAGAAAGACAGCAGGGAGGCAACATGGGTGAAGCAGATAAATATGAAAATATGCAGACTGCACTATTAATTAACACGAAAGTTGGAATATAATTAAAAAACTATTCAATGGATAATTTAAAAATGTTATACCCACATAGTATATAGTACATAGTGTGAGATATGAACTGGAAAGATTTTTGGGAGAGGTTGGTAAATATTTCCAAAACTTAGGGGAACTTTATCTCCAAAATTGCCAGGCCATAATTTCTTAACCTTAAGTCGGATTTAGTCCGGATTTGGTGTATATGAATCGACTTGAGGAGATCTATCTTTTGTACATCGTGATTTACACTAATAGTAAATTCTTTAGTCACTAGGAGGAGCTTTCATGAAAAATTGTGTTTTTCGTACATAACTTCTTAATCGTTGGTTTGATTTAGTCCAAAGTTGTTGATTATGAGTCGACATGAATAACTTGATCCAGTAAATATCATACTTTACTCACAAGAGGGATTTTTTTTGAACTTAAAAACACTGTTTTTTGGTCAAAACACAAAAAATTATTTATGGATGTTTTTCAAATTGTACACAGACATAACCTTAGCGTGAGGTAGAACTGCATTCATTTTGGGAAAGCTCATTTTAAAAGTTCCGACACCAGGGGGAGCTTTATCTCTGAATTTTTTGGGGCCATCATTTCTCAACAGCATAGAGAATATCTGGAGCGTATTAAGTCCAGATTTGGTGCATATGATTCAACTCAAGGCGATCTATCTTGTATACATCATGTTTTACTCCAATAATTCTTATTTTACTCATTAAGGGAAGTTTTTTACCAAACACTGTTTTTTTGGATATAACTTTGCATTTAATTTGAGGAGTTCAATCAGGGTTTGTTTTTTGTATATACAACTTCAGGGACTTTCTGGGGTCCAGTTACAGCATGTACTAATTTGTACTCACATGGGGAAACTGGAGTTGAGTTAACAGGATGGATAATACCAAACACTAGCCCTGAAGCCACTCGTCTGAGTTTTGATAAAATCCAGGAGAGTTGTTTATTACAGATACTTGGACTTGTATCTCTTGCCAGGACTTTGGCAGCAGATCCTTTAAGCTCTTTAAGTTTTGAGATGTGGCTTCCATGGATTGGACATATTTTTCCAAAACGTCCCACTGATCCTGGATTTGATTGAGATCGGGGAATATGGAGGCCAGGCCAACACCTTGAACTGGTTTTTGTGTTGCTCAAACTATTCCTGAACCATTTCTGCAATGCAGCAGGGAACATTATCCCGCCGACCACTGTACCGTTTCCATGAAGGGGTACTTGGTCTGCAGGAAAGTTTAGGTAAGTGGTTCTTATTAAGGTGATATTCACATGAATTGGAGGGCCCAAGGTTTCCAGCAGAACTGTGCTCGGAGATCACCCTGCCTCTCTTGGCTTGCCTTCTTCCCATGTAAAGTACATCCTGGTCCTCGTGGTCTCTTCCCATTCACAGAAGTAGTGAGGAATCATTGGTAATCTCTACTGCCACCCACCTGTAAATTTGCTCCACCTCTGATCTGCAGTGGAGCATGACGTGTGTGTCCCTGTCTGCATTTAAGGACAGACCCCTTTGTGTAACAAAGGTCTATGAAAAGATTTCTTTAATCATGCAGACCAAACATCTCCAATTTTGTTTGTATGCTTGTAACTTCTATCGTATTTTGGGGAATTTTGGTCAAAACACTATTATGTGAAATAGAAGCATGAAGAAGAATCCCCCTATAATGAAAATAATTGTATTAATACCACATTAACTTTTGTAATAGTTAAGGATGAAAAATAAAAGTGAGAGGACAGGGGGTGGAATGCAGGGAAGAGGAGGAAAAAAGTCAAGGAGCAGTCATTTTTCAGCTCTCAGGCTATTTTTTCATTCAAGTCAAGTCAGGGAGATGTATGGATGGATAGGTACCGTGAGATTGATGGATCGAAGTGTGGGGGGAAAGGAAATAGGGAAATGAAATGGGTTGTCAGTCCTTAGGTCATTCTTTGCTACAAAGTGGTTTATGGATGGATGCATGGATTGACAGGAGCAGTGATGGGAATGAGAGATAAGGGGGAGGCCTAATTGCTTGTGACCTGTTTGCAAACATAGCTCTTCAAAGGTGGTGGCAGAGAATGACAGAGGGATCAGCAGATCAGTGGCGGAGTAATGGGAGTGAAAGAGCAGCACGTTCCGAATGTGTCCTACTTTTAAGCACTGGGTCTGTGAATGGGGGCAGAGAGGCAGCCTGCAAAGAGAAGAGGCTAGGGTGGCCCCGAGGAAACTTTGAGGCATGAACGGAGGTCATAGAGATTGGTCAAGGATTACAGAACAAGAAGAAGATTAAGTGAGGTGAATTAATAAAATTGGAAACAGTCAGCATGGTGAGTGTCTGTTGAAGCGAGCAGATAAGGAGCATGGCTGTATACTGACTGTGTGTTCTTACTGTTGCTATAACAAGGAAAGAGTGAGTGGTGCTAAGGTTTAGTGGATAATAAGAGTTTCTCAGGGATAAGGTCTCGTCCCTCTGCAGAAAAAAGACAGCGTCAGGCCAAAGTTCACGTGCTGCACTCAAAAACACTACAAAATAGGAGGGAAGAGGAATAAAAGCCTTTTATTGTAACACACTGCTTACAATGTTGCAGCACATACCTGAGGAGCAGTTGGAAGCCCCTGCACAGCATCCAAGGAGCAATTTAGAGGTTTGGTGTCATACTCAAGGACACTTGAGCATGAAATCAGGATAGATAATCTAATAAGTGGATGACCACTTTACCTCCTGAGCCACCGCCAGCTCATCTGTATGCCTGAGAAGGAAGTACAGCTGAGAAGGTAGAAAGACAGCACAGCAAACAGGTAGAGAGACAGAATAAGGTTAGCTTGGTACATTCACCAAAGTTCACACTGGAACAATGAGTCGACTCAGACTGAAGGGCTGCAAAGACCAGATAAAGCAATGTTAAAGGATCTTTATGCTTTATGCACCATGAAAGTGAAAATTTTGTTCACAAATGTGACAAATCTCCATCTCCATTAAATTGTCAAATTTCACAGAGCTTCCATTTTTTTTCATAGAGTTCTTTTAGGTCTGTGCTGGCTTTTCATTCGCATCGGCACCAGCAGATGATGGCGCTGCTGTAGCGATAAACCTGATAAAGGAACTTTTTAAGTTGATCAATTTGTGGGCAATTACCAATCACAGTATCAGATCGTGCCAAAACTAATCAAAAGAGTGCTCATATATGATTCGGTTTAAGTCAACAATTGATCATTAAAAGGAAAACAAAACAAAAAAATAGACATTTTAGTCATTTTTATGCCATTTTAGTCAATATGGTTAAGATTCGTCATTTGTATTATATATTTAGAATTATATTTTGGTCCACACAAAAATGTTTTCATGTTTGAAATATGTTTATTTTTCACTTTGCGGTATTTGTCACTTGTGTAGATCTGGCTCTTTTATCTCTTCTGTTGGCGTGTCTGCTTGTTTCCTGTGGCTGGATTCTCGCTTTTGTCACCCCGCACCATCCCATTGCTTCAGAGATTGATGTTTGCAGTTGGAGGCAGTCTTTCCAGTTGACTCCACACGTGCTGGGACAAGCTCTTTTGAGATCCCCTTGAGGAAGAGCCGTCATCCATTTGTGATGCCTCTGTTGAATCCAGGGTTTTGAGCTGTAAAAAGGTGTGGGCGTTCAGAGTGGGGATGTCTAGGACGTTGTGCAACGGCATCATGGGCTACCTCTTTGTTTGGCACTTGCAGGTATAGATGCCGACCATCTGGACCATGGTGTGTAGACCTCCTTCGGTCTTGTTATACATAGAATGTGATCACTTCAGGTTTTTTCTGTCTGCTGTTTCATACACCATTTTGTCATGGTGTATTTTGCTCAACTGCACAACAGCCGAGCCTCTCTTTCTGACATAGCTGACCATGGTACTGCCACCATTGAACCCAAACTCAGTGCTGTAAACCTCACTGGACTTGGAAGCCTTCATCAGAAGAGGGATGCCTGCTTTGCTGCTGTAGAATCCCTCAGTTGCGCCCTGTATTTCTGAAACAACTGAACAATTGCTGTATGACGTTTTGCCCCAGATACTTCTGAACTTCTTCTCCTGGTTGTCTCCCCATGTAAACGATGCCATCTTTCGCATTAGGGACACGTGCATTATGAACCCAGAAGATTTTTAGGTCTTATCTGGCAGACTTGTGCGGCATGTACTGTACTGTCAAAAATAAATGAATGTAATACTTACATTTAGTGGAGCTTGCTTTGTAAAATATTATTCCTGAGGGTTGACACTTGTAATATGTTACATGTTGTCTACAGTAAATATAATCCTGCCAGCCAAAGTTGATAAGAATCTAATGTTCCCATGATATACCATAGGAAATGAGTTTGGGGAATTTTTAACCCACTTGTAGAAGAGTGGGGTACTAATCCAAAAACTACAATTTCCTTAACAAGTATACAATTTAATTAAAAATCTAAATGATATGACATCAAAAATGTCTTTTATTGAGAAACACTGTAAATATTAAATTATTTCCAACTTTTAATCACAAAGATACTACCTCACCGGGTCATTTTTAACCCACTTATGCATCTAAGGGTTTCTATATATGTTATATATATGAATTCAAATTATATTTATATATATATGCATATGCAATAAAATAAAATCAGTCGCATGGTGTTGTTTTATTAAGATAGCTGTTATAATAAAAGTGGCATATCTTTGTAGTAGTAATGGAAGTAGTATAAAAATAATATAACCATTCCTACTAACGGCACAGTTTGTTTGATATACGTGAACATAGATAGCTATATAATAATCGATGTAGCTGCATGCATGTATATATATATATTTGTATATATATACACTAAACACCAAAGGCAGAGTAGTTGTATAACCTCTCTGGCGTAACGCTGTCTCTAATGACCAATCATGTCACCTTCCCTCTTCTGCTGAATAGCCAGTAAATATTGGCTCAAAGGTTTTAAGAATACCAACCAATTATCCATCCCATAATTACTAAGACATTATTTTCCGTATGGAATTTTTTCGTCACCAAACCCTCATCATTATAAAAATTCCCCGGGTGGCAGTGGCATATAAACCCTGATGATCTACTTTTTTAAGAAAGTGTATCTTTCTCACTTTCTTAAGCCCCCATCTACACCTCCACCTCCACCTTCACCACAATCAACCCACAAATTAAGATTCTGTTTCCATGATAGACTCACTCGGAATCTACTCCTCATTATTGCTGCCACATTTCCTGTAGCTCAGTGGGTAGAGCAGCCGTCCCCAATCGGATCAACGGATCAAGCCCAGCAGACTACATGTCGATGGATGCTTGAGCAAGACCCTGAATCCCAATCTGATCCCCGGCGCTGCAGATAGCTTCCCGCTGCTCCTCAGGGATGGGTTAAATGCAGAGAACCGATTTCCCTAAGTTGTACAGTAAGGATTTGGAGACCAGTGGCCTTTACAAGGAGAAATAAGCCAAAATGAATGTGGGCTATTTACGTGTTTTCACAGAATGTTGTTGCTGCATGACATCCTTGAAAAACAAACTTAGACATAAAAATGTGTTCCATCTGTTGCAATCACTAATCACTTTTTTCAACCTTTCTCTTAAATCATTTTTTTATAATTACAAAAGCACAAGAAAAATTCAGTTCTCTTTTATCACATTTTTATTTTAATTTGCTGCCTTTGTTTCCTCATCCTCATTTCCTGATATACGTGCGCATACAATCACATGCTCCCATCATCTCATTCTGTCAGAGGACTGCATACCAAAAAAATAATTTCATGGATTAATCTATGAATGAATAAAAAGCCCACTGTATATTTTCCCATCGGCTCAATAAAAACTAGAAGCATTTACAGTGTGCAAATTCCTGTGTGTGGCTGCATATACTAAGTTGTTTACAATACGGGCAACATATTTTTATGGTCTGATACGCCATCCATCTTTCCATTCCTCTCCTTCCACTACTTATCAGCCCTCCCTCTCTGGTTTCTTTTCATT
Source organism: Lophius piscatorius (assembly GCA_009660295.1). Classification (NCBI taxonomy): domain Eukaryota; kingdom Metazoa; phylum Chordata; class Actinopteri; order Lophiiformes; family Lophiidae; genus Lophius; species Lophius piscatorius. Next base: position 48,277 of record VRLP01001320.1, on the reverse strand, counting down.
TCCGCTCTCATTCTATCCCAATCTCTCCAATAAACCAGTGAGAAAAAGCTAGATTTTTCCTAGCAAAGCTATAGGGAGTTGCTGACACAAGCCATGAGCTTTGATTCGTCCACAGTAAACAGGTCTCTCAGCGTGCCTCGTTCGAAAAAAGTAACCAAGGCCAGCAATGACTGAGTGAACTTTTTTGCAACAATACTCTCGCTCTTGAATTACAGTCTCTTACTGCCTCAACAGTTGTTCTCATATCAGGTGATTCCTGCCGAGTCTATTGCTGCTCATTGAGGACAGTGTGTCCAAAATAAAACCTACAACTAGTTTATGTGAGGGCCTCATTTCACTCGGCCTGAATGAAATGATTTGATGACTCTTAAAATAAAAATGGACGCATAGCACTTCTTTTTATCGATTGGCTGGATGCTACAAGATTTTCTTCAATTATAACAACTATAATATATAACCGGAGCCTTGATGTAGCAGTGGTGTTGAGTAGACAGTTAAATAATAATAATAATACTAACAAAGTGATTATGTTGACTACAGTGGCCCCACAAGAGACAATTCTATCACCACTGCTTCTCTCCAATTGCACAAAATAGTTGAGGATTGATCATGCTAATTTTGACTTATTGAGTATGCTGATGATTTGGTGCTGTTGCTCTAAAAGCAGATAGTGAGGGACGGAATTCATATCTCAATCACGTGTCAGCGCTTCAGAACTGGTGTGAGCTTATCAGACAAAGGGTCAAGGACTCATTGCAACCTGCGGCTGGGCGATTCTGGTTAAAATGAGAATCACAGATGTTTTGCTTAGTATTGAGATCTTGATTCTCTCAAAAATCAGTTACAACATATTGCACTTTGTTATGTACATGAGAGGTTAAAAAGCGGCATGCGATGTCCGGCTGCAATTCAGATATATGGGTGCGGACAGTAAAGGGTTAACTCCCACAGCTCTACTACACACTAGAGCACAGCCCAGGTGCATATTTAAGTCCAACCCCGACTGACCTGGGAGACTAGTGACCGAGCCGTGCAAAAACCCAGCAGACCTTCTGTTTTATGTTCGAGTCAGACACTGTTAAAACTAGCTGAAGCACAGAACTAAATCAAAATCCATCCAAATAATAGTTTTTTTCATGTTTCAAAAGTTTTTCATTAAGTCCTTCTTTAAGCTCGGCTACTACCTGATAAGTTACCAATAGAAAGTACCACATAGCCTCCACATAGTCATGAAAAAAAAACCTCCAATACTGACCATTGCAGGGGCTATAGATTAACGATGGCAAACAGAGATATCTACAAGAAATCCTTAATGCTCTCAAAGCAATAAAGGAATTAAGGACACGGTAGACCGGAGTGGCGCTCTGACTTTGCTGTGGTCATGTGATGTGTTGCTTGGAGACGATCATTTAATTTGATTTTATATGTATGTGCATGCTGTGATGAAGTAGGTGTTTTTGAATTTATAAGATGTCTTAATAAGTTTCATACAACATGCTTTTTTTAGTGAAAACTGAAGTTAAGGTTTTCGTTTATCAGAATAAAAAATGATAACAGTAATAAAAATAATAATAATAATATGATTGGCTATATCATAACTGAAAATGAAGAAAATGTTCAATTGAAGTCAACGGCAGACAGAACTGAGTTTCCCTGCAATAAATAAATAAATAAAATAACAGCCTTTCACGTCAAAAGTCTTGCCAGATAGTGGGTGAGCAGAGATGATTCAGCAGTTAATCTCACAAAATAGCCAGAAAAAATTTGTCATCTGCAATAAAGAAAAGCAACTAAATCTCAGTATCTTTCTGGGTTCGTCAACATCAACACACAAACTGTGCCATTGGCTATTTAGCGCCGAACTTGCCCCCAAAACAAGGAGATTTTACAGAAGGTGATTCTGACCTTTAATTGTTTTTCTTGTTGATTCTCACCTTTACGGCTGTATACCCTTTTATCATCCCATTAAAAAAGTGCCATTAGTATCTATTCATTAATCAATGCCTTCCTTTTACATGTGTCCTTCTCAGAGCCTCTCTTTGATGTCTCCTCCATATTGTCTATCCTTCTTTCCCTTCCTTATGCTCTCCCTCTCTGTCTCTCTCTGCCAACTAGGCCTTCAGGCTTTCAGCAGCATTACAGCGTGTAAACCTCGGATTACAGCAGCCAGAGTCTGCCTAGCACTGCATGCCTATGTGGATCACAAATTCACAAGTGTGAGAATACACCGACACCCACACGCCACTTGCACGACATTTACATAGCCGCACACAACCTACATAAGGAAACACACTTATGTACACAGCTCACAGACAAACACATACTGACTTCACAAACAGTGTGGGTACATATTGATATATGTGCACACACAAGCTGACTATGCACAAACACACGCCATCCAAAGTTTCTTAACTCCATATTCATTCCTCATGTTGCCACCACAGCTTACTCAAAAGAGGATTACACCCCCCAATGTCTGTTTACCTCACTTCTTGCCTGATTATTGCAGCTCTTTAGTCCTGTACTTCCTGTACATGTTGTTTCATCATTCCGCCCAGTGCAGCTTCTGAAGATCACATGTATGGATAACACAAATATGCAGACTCTCTCAATATGTCCTGCTCGAATTGTTCTTGAGTGAGTCATCAAAACTAATCCTGTAGCATCCAAAGTTGAATTGAAGTTTTCTGATGTCGAAATATGCCAAGTCGAAACACCCAATAAAACTATCCAGGTATCAAAACTACCAACCAGTGGCACACAGTGGCATACTAAATTTTTATTATTTTTTTTTGTAATTAGAGAAAACATTTCAGATTAAAATAATGTTCCATTCAGATATGGACTTTTTGTACTGGCAGATAACTTGTGAAAAGAGTGTGAGAATATGAACTTCTTCATGTGGTCATATAAAGTAATGTCTCTCCAAAGGGTTTAGTATGCGTACCCCTAGAGGTACGTAGAGGGGGTAATTTAGATAAAAATGTCAGTCATTCAGTTTGCTGCTTCCTCTGCCTGGAATCAGCTACAGGATGACCTGAATTTCAAAGAGCTAGTTTCCCTGAATGCATTCACAACCGTCCTAAAAGAGACATCTGACTGCGGATGTTTTGACTGATGTAGATGCCTTTGACAAATATAGATTTCTCTTTTTGATTTGTAATACCTTTAATTTAATTAGTTGAGAATACTCAGTTGTACATCTGTATGCTGTACTTTAGTAATTATGTTTGCGTGCTGCTGCTTGATTTTCTTCTCTCTTGTTTTTTAGTTTCACAGAGCTTATCAAAAAAATTCATATTCACCAACTTTGAATTAAATCAGACTAGTGGTTAGGGAAGTTATGTTAACAGTGAGTATGTATGAACTATTAGACTAAAATGTGATGTTTACAAGATAGATCTCCTCCAGTTAATCATTAGGACCAAATTTGGACTAAATCAAAGGGTTGAGAAATTATGGCCCAAACATTTTGGAGATAAAGCTCCCCCTAATATTAAAAATATACTACCCAGCATTCCCAAAATTAATCTTGATTTTCCTCTCACAAAGGTCTATTTGGATATAAAATTTAAAACGGATCCATAAAAACCCTTTGAGCTGTGTCCTGAAGAATGTGTTTTTGTGAAAAGCACCCCCTAACGATCATATATTCCAAATTTGGACTAAATCAAACCCACGGTTGAGTGAATCATTGCCTGATAAAGCTTCCCCTAGTGTCGGAAATATACAAGTGAAAACATACAAGTGAATTATTATTATTATTATTTTTTTAATCAGTTCAGGGCTGGAATGTGTCTTCTTCAAGCACGGGTCTTCTACCAGTGATCGGGGAGATTCGGGGTTCGGAGCAGTATATTACCTGTTCCCCGGACTGCATTAATCTGGACCGATATCTCTGATGTGGTACCTGGAATCTGCTGGAGCCACTCTTCCAGTTTAAGGGGTCACAGCCCGTAATGCTCCATTCACCACTTGGACTATTTTGGCTTTCACCTTCCACATCTGTTCCAGCTGTTACCTCAGCACCCGGTACTTGCTGATCTTTTTGTGCTCCTTCTTCTGGATGCACCTGTAACTGAAAGCTCGAATTGCCAGGTCTACCACAACTGCCCTATTCCTACTTGGCGACTTCTTATCCATACTCGGCACAGATGTTCCTGTAAACTATTCTAGCCGCTTGGTTATGCCTCTCCATGTACGATGTCCCTGCTTGCATCTAAACCCTGCTACTATGTGCTGGACTGTCTCAGGTGCTTCTTTGCACAGCCTGCACCATGGATCCCGTCTACTGATGTAGACCCCTGCCTCTATGGATCCGGTGCCCAGGGCCCGCTCTTGTGCTGCCTAGATCGGAGCCTCTGGGCTGTTCTTCAAGACTCACACTGCAGCGTTTAAAATTTCTTGATGTCAGCCACTTCCTCTATCTCTGGATGGTCCATCCCATGGAGGGGCTTGGTCTTCCATGATACATTATCTTCTTCCTCATCTCTCTCTGTCTTTTGTTGTCTCTCTGAGCAGTCCATCCTCGGGGATAGTCGTTCCGATATTTTCTTCTGGTTTTGTCCTGGATTTGGGGTCTGACACTCATTAGTCCTTGCCCACCCTCCTCACGTTGCTGGTAGAGTCTCAGGGTGCTGTACTTGGGGTGGAACCATCCATGCATGATGAGCGTTTTTTTTTTTCTAGCCATCAGTTGCTTCTAGTTCCTCCTGAGGCCAGACTACTATTCCACCTGAGTATGTGATTGGTGGTAGGACATACGTGTGGATGGCTCGGATCTTACATCTCCCATTGAGCCTGGATCCACGTCTTACCCTCTGGAGGTATTTTGCTGTGGCTGACCTCCTTTACTTCTTCATCGTTGTTTCCTTTGGCCTGTGGGATTCCCAGGTTCTTGCAGTTGTCCTTTATATCTGCTATCCTGCCTTTGGGCAGGAAAGCAGGATAGCTGTTCAAAAGGAGGTTGAAGGTAAGGAGGAAGAGGAGATTCATTTTTGTGTCTTAACTAAAACACATCTCACATCCATTATTTTGTGTTCAAAAAAAATTAAGAATGTTGTCACTATTTTTTCGTGCACTCTCATTAATATTGAGTAGATGCTACATTCTCTTTTAATGCTCAGTTAGTCAAACCATGATACTTCCTTTGCCACGGTTTAGGGGTTGGCATTCCTCCAGGGTGAGATTCTGTTTGAAAAATCTATATTTGAAGACACCTGCTTGACATTTAAAATTGTCATTGGTGCCACTGAATGTATTCTTCAAACATTTGATATTCTAAATGAGTAATAAGTTGCCCCTTCCCAGGACAGCACACCTGAAATATATATTAATCTGTCTGGGCTGAAGGCTGGAGGCAGGGACTGAGCAAGAACAAAGATAAGACCATTTTGTGACCTGAATTTATTTTTAAATCTATTTTGATGTGAAAAGGTGGTTCAAATATATCACCTCTTAGCTCTTCCTAACGTTAGGAGTTTGGTTTACTGTAAACCGATAGCGCCCATATGTTGACCACTAAAGAAGTTATAGTAACATGACCCTAATCGTCTTCGCCTCTCTTCGTTCTTGAGTGTCTACCCACCTGATTTGTGCGTCTTTGTTTTTCCTCTTTTCCTGCTCAACAAGTATCAGCTTATGGGGGATGTCAAGAAACGTGTTAGCGCATTAAAAATCACTTTTGGACAAGTCAGGCCCTTGGTGAACAGGAATCAGAATGAAGGAGGACAGAGTAATTTATGTGTGTCCGCGTGCATGTGTGTGTGCCTGTGTTTTTTTGTGTGTGAGGGCGAGATAAGAGAGAGAGGGAGTGTTAGACAGCTGAGAGGTGAAGGGTGCCAAGTATGCCCTCATGCTAGACTTGCTAGAAAACAGAGTCAAAGTGTCCACACATGGTAGTACACGGCAGCCATCCGTCAGCTGCCGACTGACTTGTCAGGGTTCTAACAGCTGAGTCAGACTCACTGACTGAGTGACCAGCGTTCTGGCCACAGAGTTGACTGACAGGCTGTCGGACTGACTGACACTCTGGCTAAATGAGTGGAATGGAGTTCATAGTTAAAGATTTTCATTACAGGTGTCATTTTCTACTTTCCTCAGAAAGACCAGAGGATTCAACTGAGAATCCTAATCAATTACATCCAATCAAAAACATCCTTAAACATATCGTGAGAGAAATGGCCAGTGCTTTGCCAATACCTCAAAACCCTGAATATATTGAGTTGGTGCATATTCAGAGCTGAACTGTCACAAACAGAAATCACCGCTCAGGGCAACGAAGAAGACCTTCCTGCATTAGACATGGAAGAAAATAAACTTTTTTCTAATTTGTTCCATTGGGGGTCAGGTCACGGTGTTAGGTAGCCAAGAATGGTATTCCAAAAGTCCCTGTCCCCAGTAACACTCCAGCTCATCCTGAGAGATGTTGAGGCGTTCCCAGGATCACGGGGCTTGTTTCGGCAACCTAATCCTTTGGCTAACGGTAAACTTTTCTTTTGCTATTTGCAAATTGATTAATACATATAGTCTATAGGAAAACAAGTCACAAGTAACTTTAGGTAATAATGGGATGCGAGTGACATTCATGGTCTAGCTCTTTTTTTTCTATTTCACACATTTTACACCCAGGTACAAATTTCAAATACTTAGCATAAATTTATAGTAATTGTATATATTATTATACTCTATACTGACAGTAAATGCAGATCTTCAGTTGAGGTTTAGATATCATGATACAAATCTTACCCAGTACTCTATTTTAATGGACATAAAATAAATTTATGTGCATTCTTGATTAGTCATATACATGTGGGGAAAAGGACTTTGGATGCCATCTTGCTGGCAAATTGAAATAGTTTCCTTATTCTGCTATAAGATATTTCATATTTCATAATCTCTTCTGAATCATCATGCATGTGTGTATTCAGTGCACCAATGTTTAACCTGTAACTCCTTAGAATATTTCCTCATGTCCCTCGACGACTGCATATACCTGGACTGTGTAATATACAGTGGAGATATATACTTCTTTTATATTTGATTTTTATCAATCCTCCCTGCTGTGGTGTGCTTTTCGAAGCACCTTTCCAATATGCAGTCGTAAAGAAAGGGAGATGGCAAATAAGCGGACATTAACACAGTAAAACTGGCCTTGAGCAAAATCACTCATAAAACTGACATTCATTTACCTCAAGGCTTTTCAATGAGCTTTATGTAGAACCAGAAAAAGGGGCTCTGGCAGTATTAAAGCTCTCAGTTTCTCTAAGACAGTCATTCACAAAGTTAAATTGTGATCTAAGTATATGCTTCTATTAATCTGAAGATTTTATATAAATCACCACTGGTAGCCTGAATCAAAGGCTGCCCCTCTGAGTGGATAGTCTGTCACTTTCTCAGACGCTCTCTGCAAGTTTGAATGGAAAATGTTATGCAGACAGTGAGGTTTAATCACGTTGCACACGTTGCCTCTCTCAAGGCTTGAACGGATATTTAATGTTCATTCCATTATAATGTCTTTCAGCTGATGTTTCTTTTTTTTACATGGCTATGAAATCTTACTAAACTGGGAAGAAACAGGGCTTAAGAAGCCACAGGTGTGGATTTTAAAAATCCACTGCCACACGAGGTAGAATTTCCGCCCTGAGAGAGAGAGAGAGACCGCCATTCATCAATTTCCTGTAACTGATTATCCTGTCGGGGGGCTGAAACCTATCACAGCTGACATTGTACAAGGAGTGTGGTACTAGTTGCCGGTTCCTCTCACGGCCGCACAGAGAGAAGGCAACCATTAATGCTCTCATTCACCCCTTTATATTCATACATTCACCAATACTGCATGTTTTTGGATTTTGGAAGGAGGCCGACGCCCGCAAAAACATGGCACGGACATGCAAACTCCTCATAGGTGCATTCAAACCCATACCCTTCTTCCTGTAAGTACCATTGTTACCTTCTATGCCAATGTTCTGCCCAGGAGAGACCAGAAAACGCAATTAGCATAACCTAGGATGGCCTCCCTCCTTTCCTTTCGCTCTATACCACATATTCTTACAGGTGGAAGCAGGGAAGGAGAACGTCTGTTTTTTTAATATTCTGTCCACCCCTAAGTCTCTCACTGTCCGCTCTCCACTGTCTCCTCTTTCTTCCTCCACCATTCTCTCAACTCCCATTTAACCAAAAATACAAAAACAGTGAAGACACACAGATGAAAGATGAAAACATAACTTAAGTAAATTTGTAATTAATGGCCTTGGAATTCTTTTCAATTTAAAGTGTTTTCATCTTCCAGAAATACTTCAAAGGTTAATTGATTTTAAAGAAATGTATGAACTCCTTTAAAGCGATATTAATAACTGAAAATATATAGACTGACAATATAGGAAATGAAAATCTAGTTTCTTTATTAAGATAGTTTAACATTTCGATTTGATGTTTAATATTTTATTAAGCAGAAGGTTGAAGCGCTTATAAAGCCTCAAAATACATATACGTCAAACTCTGCCGATCATTGAGGCACATCCAAACAATTAAAGAAAACAATAAAAGCGCTTGCAGCCCAAAACAGAGTTTGTTGTTGTTGCTGTAATAAGTTTGTATCCACTACTGAATAAGTTTGTGTGTGTGTTTGTGTGTCCTGAACATTGACTATCAATACACCCCCACTCTCACTCTTTTCGTTTACTCTTGTTTACTCTCTCTGTTATGACAATCAGATGATGTGTGATAATCTGTCTGTCAGAGAGTCTTTGGCGCTCAGATGCTTCAGGGGAGATTGTGATTGGACGGGTATCTGCCCTGAGCAGCAGCTTGGAGACTGGACAGTGGTGGTGGCTGATGACTCTGCTGAGACTTATGAATGATGAAGTTGATGGATCTGCTGGGACTGGGTTGAGCTGGGGAGCTGGAGGGCACACACTAAAACCGGATGATTAGAAGGGGAGATATTTAAAAATAAAGCATCAACAAGACAGGCCACTGATGAAGGTGGGTCACCGTTATCTTGGATAGATGTGGGTGATGAGCACAGCTGAGAGGCCACAGAAAAGTACTGCAGTTGATAAAAGCTGTAGTGGTAGTAGTAGTAAAATGTATTGTATTTTAAACTATACAGGTGGAGGCAGTGGTAAAATAAATAGAGCCACCAACTTTATTGAGATTTTGATTTCATTTTTTTATTATTATAAGAAACAGTAAATCCACGGCTGCTGGGAGCTGTTCATTATAGATACTCTTTGTTTTAGAAACACATAAACATCATCAATGCCCAATGGATCTTGGGATTGGGTGGGGCATCAGGGATTAATTTCTTGGCTCTTTCAGAGTGTGAAGAAGAAGTCCTCGTTTGTGGACTGCATTTAAAGTCTTTGAAACGAGACAGGCCCTGTTCTGCCTCTGTGAAATACTCCGTCTTCAGATACAGCCTTCCAAGACTGGTGTCCCTGAGTACGGATACAGCGACAGACTTAAAGTTTGGCCCTTTCTTGCTTCAAAGGAAACTTTGCGTTTCCTTCCATACATCTAGATTTGCAGCTAAGCAACAGCTCAGAATAGAACAAACTTTATCAAACCCCGAGGGAAAAGTGTTTAGCAGCTCTTACATTTATAAAATGACAGCAGTGGTTAAGAGAATGAGATTAAATACAATATATATATATACACATATATACACATATATATATATATATATATATATATATATATATACACATATATATATACATATATATATATATATATATATATATATATATATATATATATATATATATATATATATATACACATATGAATACACACATATAAATACATATGTATATACATATATATACCTACATGCATTCATACTTACATATGTAAATATACATACAATTAAATAAAGATGAATATATAACTATGAGGAAATATAGACTCCAATCTCTAATACCAAATAAAAGTTATACGTTAAAAATAGTCATGCTAGTCTTGCTGAATGTAGATTAAATTGTAAAAAGTAATCTATGCGGAACTGTTTTCCTGAAACAAAAATCTGCACACTGTAGCTGTAGCTTTAATATTTCCGATATAATTATATGTCTGAAATGTCGGGGATATTAAGGAATCGGAATCGCCGCCGTGTCCGCCTGATCTGCCCCTGTGACAGATTGGTTGTGTAAATGCGGTAACTCAAAACCCACAAAGATCTTAGTGGGAGGAAGAATAGGATTGAATTTAGCGAAAGTTTTCCAGCCATAATTTCTCAAATGTTGGTCCCATATAGTTTAAATTTTGTGTATATGTATTGACTCCAGGAGATCAATCTTGTTTATAGCTTATTCTACTTCAAGAGTTCATATTTTACTCATTAGAGGGAGCTATTTTCCCAAAAAACTCTGGTTTTCAGACATATCTTCAGATTTAATTTGAGTTCAATCAGAGGGATCGCTGGTACACTGCAGGGGATTGGGGGCTTTTCAGGGATATAGCCTTGCTGTTGGGGACAAAAGGGTGGGCCTAGTTTTTGTTAGTAGTCACACTAGAAATTGAGTGCTGTTTAGCCTGAAAAACAAGACATCAAACATTTCCCTTTTCTTTATCAATAGGTAGTTACTATAACTACGGGTTTAAATTACAATGTGATTAAATAATTGACATGTTTTCAGGAGCAAGCTGAAAAATTGAGTTAAAGCATTTACTGTTAAACATATCAACATCAGTTAACAACAGACTCTCGTTATGTACACCAAATACATCCAGATTGGAATCATTTTAAGCCAATCCAGCTAGAGCTGGAGCGTGTGAGCACCACTCCAAAAGAAAACCCCGTGAGAGCAAAGATTCATCCTGTATTCCATTTGAGTTTAGTTTGTGTTGCTTCTCCAAAAAGGCCTTTAAATGATTGAATGACAACATCAGTACCAAAAGTGATTTTCTGGAGGCAAAAACTGTTGAGAATTAGAATGAAATATTCCCAAAGCTGCATTCAAATTACAGCAGTGCTTATGTGCATTCAGCCACAAAAATGCCTGCCCTCTGAATGCACAAATACAGACCGGTCCTCTGAAAGCTGTGAAATGAGCAGAAAGTGATGTATGAAGTCGGTGCTGAGGAGTTTGTGGCTCGATTTGATTCTAAATCAACATCAGGATTTCTAGATATCTGGGATTTAAGCTGACATTTAGCCTACTTTGAGGGTTTGCGTGTGTGTGCAGATCATTCAATCAGTCTTTCAATCATTCATTAAGAACTCTGCAATCAATGAGGATATTGTCAGATTTCTATTAAAAGACAAAAAAAAAGCCCTTTCCCAACAGACTCAACTTTCCCATCTTCTCGTGCCCCTCATAGCATGGCACCACAGGAAAGGTCTCTGAAACAGTGATGCACATCTTGAATCGCTGTTATGTTTACACAAGACTGCACATAACACAACATATACTTCACAAAGGATTCATTGAACTGTCTTCCACCCTCAGTGAGAATCTACAAGCCTTATTATGTCCTCTGAAAAGAAAGGGATTTTATGGAACTCTTATTGCCGCCGCGTCTGCCGCCGCCGCAGTTGGTAGTTGTTACAGCGATAACTCCAAACCTACTTCACATTTTATACCCTAATAGACCTCAGTGAGGGGAAGAAATGGATCGATTCTGGGAAAGGTTGGTTGTATATTTCTAACACTAGGGGGAAGTTAATCTACAAAAGTTTTGGGACCAAAATTTGGTCTGATTTTGGTCAAAATGTGTATATGATTCACCTCAAGGTGATCTATCTTGTTTAAATTGTGTTTTACTTTTAAGGTTGATATTTTATTCACTAGGGGGAGTTTTTAATACGCAAGACTGTTTTTCTAACATAACTTCCTAACTGTTGGTCCGATTTAATCTTAACGTAATGCAGACTAATTAATTTGTGGCCAAAACTTCTTTTTTTTTACCCTAATAGTCCGTATTATTTTCCAACACTGTGGAAATAATTTGACATTTAATCAGAGTTCAATCAAAGGAATTGCTTGTACAACCCATGGGATTTGGGACTTTTCAGGCACATACCTTGTCCAAGTCACATCAGTGTTTCCTCTAAAGTTGGCATGCACCTATAACACAAGCCAAGAGGAAGCCTCTAAGACCAAAATGACTAAGAACCAACTGCACTGAACACCAGTGTGACTGTAGAGTTTGTTCAGCAGCCTATGACTCACAGGCTGGGCATGAGAAGGTTTGTCTCAGCTATTATTTGGTGCAATAATATACGTTGGCGGTGCTGCCTACACTTCTTGAGAGCAGCTTTATGTCTTGTAATGTGATGTCCACCTACATGGTTTGTGAATGCATCCCACTACATCTTTATTATTTGTGTCCTGGTCATCTGTGTGGACATAAACAAATAGAGTATGGGCGGTTGTGTGTTTGTGTGTGTGTGTGGGTGGATAGGTGGTTGGGTGAGTTGGGAAGCGAGCACTAGCTCTTTGGTAAAATTGCTATAATAGCTCCAATTCATAGAAGGGTTACATTAACTCTTCTTGAAAATAAATGAAAAAAATAGCCTTGTTTCCCTTTACATTTTTTACTTGCTCATTATCGAGTTTATCAGTAATTTGCCTTCAAAATATATTTTCTGCTCTGATAATTTTACGGGAATGCAATTCTATTAAAGAAGCAGGCAGCTGAGCAGAACTTTGCCTAAGTGGCTTTTTTCAGACATAATTGCTTCCCAGGTAGTCTCATCATCAACGACTCTACAATTGTGATCTGAAAACATTTCAATATTCCATTATTTTTTCATAAAGGGGAGTTTCATAAGGGCAGGAATTAGAAGAAAAGAGTTGTTTGCATTTATGGAGATTTGGAGGGATGGGATGATAAACCGGGCTAGAAAAGACTTAAATAATGGAGGGGGGGGACTAGTTTTCTCCGCGTGAGGAGCAGCATGCAGACAATAAGGGATGTGACAGACGGTGGTGCAGAGCATTGATACTAATGTAGACTGGATAGCTTGATGTAACAATTTCTCCCGTTCTGGTTAGAAGATGGGAATGGAGCGAGGGGGACAAAGTTGAGACGCAGAGGGGGAGGTGTAGAGATGGTCTGAAAAGCATTGGAATAGAAGGAGAGGGGAAAGGACAGAAGGAAGGCTTGGTGTGCAAGCTGTTTGGGGACTGCTCTGACACACGTTACTCATCAGCAGACGACAAGTAGGGGGTTGGGAGAGACACCAGAGGAATGAGTGGGAGACAGGAGTATTAAAACTGCTCAGCGGCTTGTCTGTAACTGGCTACAGTCTCTCCACTCTAATGGTAGACATATGAGTGTCTGGCAGCGACGACAGGAGTGTTACAGAGTGAAAAAGGCTGGAAGCGACACACCAGCGTTTGGTGGATGAAACAAGGTTAGCGAAGAGAAAACAGACAAAGCCATATCGTATTATTTCTAGCAGTTGGTGAGGAGTAAGCAGATGGACTACAAGGAGATAAGAGCGATCTGCACTAACAATTCAATATTGTACTGAATTAGAAAGCACAATCAAATCTTTTTCTCCACTGTTGGAGCTGATGATGTTGGGTTAGAGGAAATGCTGCGGCTAATACAGAAATTGCCTCGGTCCAATTTCATGGGGAGTTGCCTCTTGTCAGCAGGAATTTGAGGCGGCGTAGGCCAGATTTTTGACAACATTTATTCACACTTTTCTGATAGTTTTTCTTTGTACAACTTTCTGTATGTATTGGTTTTGTCATTGCGGCTAATCTCTGTCAGTCATTTTGGCACTGCTGCTTCTATTGTCGCTTTAATGATCATGACATTCATGCTCATAACAATCAGACCAAATCTCAACAACTAATGCACAGTTTGGATGTTTTTACCAAATTTAGAGACCGTTGAAGCCTCAAATAATCCCAGTAGCTTGTGATATGGCGGTGTATATATATATATATATATATATATATGTATATATATATAAATATAGGTGACAACCTATATTCTGTTTGAATGTGTGTTCATCTGACTGTGTTTGTAGAACGGGAGTTCTGTAGAGTGAAAGGGTTTGTTGTAAAAGTGAAGGATACTGCTCCCCATGACACAGTGCAGGTCGATGGTCCATTTACTTTTAAATGCGTGTGTGTGTTTAAACATCTATTGAAGTGTGTGTGTGTGTGTGTGTGTGTGTGTGTGTGTGTGTGTGTGTGTGTGTTTGAGTGCGTGTGTGTGTGTGTGTGCGTGTGTTAGGTTGTAATAATGACAGATGATGTGGGAGGTTGACTGAAGTATGTCTCTTATTGGTGTCTCGGTAACGTTGGCCGCTTGTAAGGTCACAACGGTCTAACAAATTTAAAGTAATTACACATTTCTCATCATAATTTATATTTATATTTTTGCTTTTCACAACCGCACACAAATTTTTTTGTCATTTTGTCAGTATATATACAATTATAAATCGGCATTTTAAATCTCACCCAATGAGTAAAACATGATATATATACAAGATATCCTATGAGTCGATTCATAAGCACCCAATCTGGACGAATTTGGACCAACAGTTGAAAAATAATGGCCCAAAATTTTTGGGAAATTAAGCTCCCCTGGTGTGGAAAATATCAAACCGAACTTTCTCAACATTATTGTTTATCCAGTTTCTCCTCGTCTCAAGGGCTATGTGGGTATAAAATTTGAAAATGATCCATGAAATGATTTTTGAGTTACCACATTAACATGAAGGATCTGCAGCGGCAGGGTGGAGGCGACGGACGCAGCGATGACAATTCCATTATATCCCCAACTATTATGTGATATAATTAATATCTATTTGTATTAAAGTATTGGACGCATCACTTCACGGGCTACTCAACACCGTTTTGACACCTAAAGCCCACCAAAGATTCTTGCACAGTGAGAAGGTAGCTGAGGTACAATCTGCAACTTCACAGCTAGATGCCACTAAATTTTACATACTGCACTTCTAAAAGGAGTAAAAATAATAATAATACTCCAAACTCCAGTGCATTAGACAAATGAACAGTGTAAACTAACATCAAGCCATAATGACTAAACATAGGCGTGATGCACTGCTGTGAGAGATATCCCGTAAAATGACAGCATCTGTTTCCATGAGACTGAGATGAATGAAGCAGCACTTACATAATAGCCCTCAAAAACAGCATCAATCATTAAAGCTACAATTTACCAATAGCGCATATTGCAATGTTTTTCATTTATTTTCTACCATGTTAGTTGTCATTGTAATGACTGCAGAAAAGGAGCACTTATGATGACACTAAACATATCTTAATACCAAACATATCATATTTCTTAATGACTTTAAAGACATTAATATTCAATGACTTTGAACGCAGAGGTTATGGTGTTTTGTTTTTTGAATCTCTGAACCGTATTAATCATCAACTGTCTATGATTTATTTTTCTCACATTAACTGATATTTTTAAACTTTTATAGTCTTTTGACAAAGTTGAGTTTATTGCAGCCATTTAACATGGAAGGTAGCAACAAAGGTTCATCACTTAGGTGGTTTGGGTTGGTTTGGCTTGGTTTGTCAAAACATTCACAACTCCCTGCTGCTAGCAACACGCTGGAATGTAAGGCAGCTAGAGTAACGAAGAATAAAAGTAAATGGAGATGGGGCAATAAATGAACAGGAAGTGCTATGAAATTGGGCTGTGATGTTATAAGAGTAAAAAGATCAAAGAAAATGGCCTCATCTCCATTTACTTGTATCATTTTATCCTTTAATCATTGTATCCACATTGTGACATCAAATAGCCAATTCTAGCACATGTTATGAATTGCTTGATTTCCACCATATCTTCCTCTTCCTCAGATGTTTTTTTTTTGATGTAGATGACTCCTGTGCCATCTAACCTCGTTCTTCTTAAAATACATAGTTTGTAGAATTTGAATTGAATTTATTTGCCTTGTTTGACCTGACTTTTTTTCTTTTTTTTTTGATGGATCTGATTTCGACCTTGTAGATTTTTGCATCTAAATTAAGAGAACTGAAAATATGTTTTGTGTGTATTTGATTATTATTATTATTATTATTATTGATTACATTATATAATGCATTGGAATTCCAGCTATTACCAGCAGACGATTTATAGTATATTATTAGTTTACCCCAGCGCAGGTAAACTAAACTTTAGTCACCACTTGAGCAACTGATCAAGGGTATATCCCCAAAAAGAACCCAATCCCTTGCATTCTACAAAAAATCCCCCTGATTGAACTCCTCAAATTGAATGGGAAGCTATGTCTGAAAGTGTGTTTTTTGTATATAAGCTTCCACTAGTGAGTAAAACATGAAATATTAGAGTAAAATTCAATATAAGATAGATCTCCTTGAATCGATTCATATGCACCAAATTTGGACAAGAACGTACCAAGTTTGGAGGTTGTGTCTGACTTTTCGAGGATACAATTATGTGGTGATGAGGGAGGAGCAGCCAGGTTGGATTTACTGTAGCAGACAAGAAGATTAGGGACAGGTTTGTAGCCATTCTCCAGACACAAACATAGACACAGAGAGAGAGGAGGGGGTCACAAGGAGAGACAGGAAACAGATGACTCAGCTTTTTACACTTATACTATTGTATGACAGGGTTGTTATGTCTTTGTAGACGGAGTGTGGTTTCAATTGCTTATTTCATGTCAGTCTGTAGATATATTGTGATGATCATCTCCTTTCTGCTGACATCAGAACCCGGGACATGTTTGGAGAATCTCAGTGTTGAGAGGGTTTTGGCATTATGAACGGCACAAAATAAAAAAGATTTAAAAAGCAAAATTTAAACTTGCCTAAAGGTTACAAAATGACGTGATGTTGCTGAGAAAACAATGGTTAGCTGAGCTGCCTGTACAGAGTTATAGATCGAGCGTGAAAGAATGAAGATGTAAAAACTAAAATACATCCTCAACAAAAAGCTGTAAATTAGCACCACAGGAAAAATTTAAAAATAGCCAAATGAATAGGAAGAAAATTTAAGTGGGATGCTAATGGTACTGTTTTGGAGCACCCAGCACCCACATGGCAATAGCCTTAGCACAGTGGGTCATCCACTTAACATTCACACTCACACACACACAAATGCACATTTATTTCATACTGTCGGGGGGGGAAATGAGCCCTTATCTGGAGCCGTGGAGATAAGCAGAAGCAGTGGCCCACTCTGCTAGCCAGGCTTCCATTTAAGCTCTAGACTCACATGTACACGCCGACAGTCACACACACATATGCACACAGATGCACTGTGGCCTTCATTCCCCTATATGAAAGTCAGAACAGCATAAATATAGAAATGGAATATTGATATACAGATCATTTAAGCCAACCGATTTAGTTTTGTTTTTGTTTTTTTCATTCCAGCTTGCATTCCCCCCCTCTGTGTTGTTCTTTCCTATTCCTTATCCAATCACATTTGCTAGCTGGTCTGTGAAATGGAACTTTCTCTGATAAATACTAAATAAGAAAATCAGGATCAATAGCTTTTATTAATATCTGGTTTTGACCAAAACATGCATTAATATTGAGGGTTGCCTGCATCACATACTGAGGCATACAATGAACAGGACATTGAACAGAAAAATAAAGGTAATGTTCTTTAAGAGGAATAAATAAAGTAGTAAGTATAGCACAGAAAGTTATGGGTTGGGAAGGACACAAGACAAATCAATGTACATAAAAAAAAAAGGCATAGACTGAAAAAATTTGATTCTAAGATAAATAATAATAAATATTGCTTTAAAAACATAGATGACAGTAAAAACAAAACATTCGTCTGCAGTACAAACAAAAATCCAAAGAAGAGCAGAGGCATAGAGATTGTATGAAGAGGCAGGAATAAGTAAAAAAAAGAAGCACATTTGTGCGAACGCTTCTAGAACCATCAGACCTGATTCGAGCTGACAGCTTGAGCAGACCTCAGGTACTCGGGTAGCTTGCTCCACAGTTCAGGGGTGGAGAATCTAAAAGCGGATTCAGCCTGGTTTTGATACTGGGAACTCTAAACAAACTTGTCCCCGAGGACTTGACGGGTCTGGATGCCCTGGACCATACAAGTAAATCACATATTTATTTTGAACCAAAACCATCGAGTGCTTTATATACCAGCAGTGGGGATTTAGAATCTGTTCTTTAATGCGCAGGAAGCCAGTGTACTGAAGATCAGTATAATGTGCTCTACTTTCCTCGCTTTGGTGAGGATGACGGCAGCAGCTTGAATATAATATTAACTGCGGCTGATTTTTTCTAGTAAGACCAGCAAAGCCATCATTACAATAATCCAGTCCTGTAAAGGAAACGTATAATTTACTGTTTCTACTTTTGACTTTAGACTTTACTTTTGCCATATTTTAAGGTTTTAATGCCGTTTGTAATTGTCTTCATGTGGCCAATGGAATTTGGGTTTATTTCACAGTAGTGCCACTGTAATACAAAATTGTTTGTCATCTGCAGAAGTACAGGAAGAGTTGTTGTATTAATCCATAATTTTAGCTGGCAGTCAATTTCATGCCACTTGTTCATCATTATTATTAATCGACACAAAGTAATCCCTATTTTTGAGTGCCATTTGGACTTATTAAGCACTGTAGTGTTAAGATCCACCCCCTTTATCCAGTCGTTTGATATGTATATTTTGGTCAATTGTGACAAAGGCAACACTGAAATTGAATACCGTACTGAATACCGTACATAACATCTCCTTGTGTATATACCTATTGTGTTTAACTACCTCGTTTTTCTATATATTTATTTTATATTGCTGTATTTTTATCTTATATCTCATTTTATTTTGTCGAAACAAGAGCTACTAAACGGTGTTTCGTTGTTTATAAAACAATGACAATAAAGATATATTCTATTCGAATAGTACTAATATATGATTTTTGATGCATCTTGAGTCAGGTAAATGTCAGAAGTAATTTAATTGGATTTATTAAGTACAGCTCGAACGCTTTAAGCCACATTCCTGTAATTTTACTCTAACATGATGATAATGGTGTTAATGCGGCAGGCAATACTAAAGTGGTCATTTTCCACAGACCATCATTCCTATTAGTGTCTCCATTTTAGCAACATTCATTGCAGAGATAAACAGCCACATTTCCACACAGATTTTCAGCAATATGCACCTCAATAGGAGATAACTGGATAATAAAAAGTTCATTTTAATTAATAATTGAATAACCGTCCATAACAGTTCAGGGGAATTTGCTCCACTTGGTTATTAAAATGATCTTTGTGGTTGATTTACAAAAATGCTCTTAAGTACATGAGTGGTATCTTAACGTTGTATGTGCGTCTAATGTTTTTGTTGGGTATTGCAAACAAACCAAGACCTCCCGTGATTGATAGCCTCTGTGATCACTGAAAATGTTCCATTGATTACCGTGTCTCTCCTCAGCTTATTGAATTGTGTTAGAACTCTGTTGGAAATGTTGCTTAATTACCATTCATTGCATGTTAAATTTTTTGCTTAATTTTCTCACCGAAAGCTAAAATAGAGCATTGCGGTTTTAAAACCAGTCTTTTAGAGGAACTGCTGTTTTGTTAATGCACACCAGAGTCGATATTAAGTGTAGAGCTTTAGTGGTGAAATATCTGCATAAGGCAGTGCCATTCTCGACCTTTGGAGGCATTACAGAAAACTCTTACAAAACAAAGCAGCAACTCCGTCATTAGCTGTGAATGTTATCAGTGTACGTTCAGTGATTCGGCCATGGTGTCGTAAAGCTAAGAAGCACACTGGATTTCAGTGTGGTAAGTATTTGTGCTAAGGTTTAGTTACTTTTTCCTCAGGGCTGTGTGGGAAAAAAGTCACATTTTGAATAGAGTGGGCCAGTATATCAAGAAGTAAACCAAATATTGGCTGAACCAGCAGATGAGACAGTACACACTGCATAATAACAACATTTCATTTTGTAAATATCCTCCAGAATTATTGCCATCCTTTAAAAATTAGTAAAATGAGATTCAAAACAAGGTATTTACATTGCAATCCCATTTTATTTAATTCAAATTATTAAGAAAAAAATAAGTTTGTGTACAAGTACCAAAATTATAAATATATAAATAATAATAATAAAATATATCTGAAGCACATTACCTGTCCTATTGTGCTCCACCTGTTTGAGTAGAAACTCTTAATTGGTTAGCAATGACTTCCTGATTTCCTGGGGTATAAATATGATGTGACACAGCACTAATACTCCTTTGATCTCACAGGAAGTAAACCTGTCAGTTAGATCAATTATTAAGTTTAAAAAGAATGGAGAGTTGAAAAATCACACTGGAAGAGCACCTATCTGCAAACTCACCCTACAGACAGTTTGCAGATAGTAAGGAGGATGTTCTCGCTGGTAGAATACTCTTTATGGATAACAGCAGGAGAATTGCAGAGTTGAGGGGAATCTTGGAACCAGAAAGTCTCCCCAACCACCATCAGATGGCATCGACACCAACACAAGCTGTTTGAGAGGATAGCAGGAAAAAATAGTCTGCTGTCATCCACAAAAATTAAAGCAACTAAAGTTGCCAAACACCACTGGGACTTTCAAAGGAACAAGATCATAGGTCAACATCCAAGATAGGTGTGGAGTAATAAGAAAGGAAGCCATAGAGGAAAGCACCTCATACCCACTGTGGAGTCTGGTGATGGATCTCTGATACCGTGTGAACGTTTTTCTTCTAAAGGCCCTGGACATCTTCTTAAAATACGTGGGTACACAGACTCCATCAAATACCAGAAGATATTGGATGATAACCTAAAAGCCTCTGTCAGGAATGGTTTTGGCATAGAAGGAAAGAGGAAGAAATAAAGAACTTTATTAATCCCCGTGGGGAAATTTGGGTGTTATAGTAGCTCCAACGTTTCTGACGTGATAAGAAAAAAACAATAAAGACATATAAACATTTATGTATGTATATGTCAAAAAAGGCCAACCTCCGAGGAAAACAAATATAAATCAAAATGATCCAGTGCAATTTTGATATTAGTGGACGTCCGTAGTTATTGGGTAGTTAGAGGTGAACTGATTAACGAAGAATTCCGGGTTAAAGACACAACACAGTCTCACAGCGAGCTGCTGTAGATTCTGACTGCAGTCGGGACAAAGGAGGTCCAGGGTGGATGTCAGGTTGGTCAACATCCTCATCTCAACCACCTCCTCCACAGAGTCCAGGGGACAGTTGAGAGCTGGACCCCTGACCAGCCTGTTGAGTCTCTTCCTTTCCCTGTCTGTGCTTCCTCCACCCTAGCAGACCATAGCGTAGACGATTACAGTGTCGTAGAAGGTCCAGAGTCCTGCACACTGGACCTGCACAGAGGACCTTAGTCTCTAGCCATGTGGAGATGACCTCGGCACTTTTTGTTTAGGCAATCAGTGTTATCCGACCAGTCCAGTTAATTGTTGAGGTGAACACCCCAATATGAGTTCACCTGTTCAATGACCAAACCCTGGATGTTCACTGGTGGTCAATAACCAGCTCCTTTATCTTACTGGTGTTAAACAAAAAGTGATTGACCTCACACCAGTCCACAAAGTTCTTGATGGTGTTTCTGTACTCTAAATCTTTCCCTTTTGAAACACATGCAACAATATCCATAGTGCCAAATCACAACAAAAGCTGTCATAATGGGCTATCCAAAAAGAGAAGGTCCACAGTGACCCGACAGTTCCTACATGAGCAAGCACCTGGCGACAGAGGGGAGAAAAAACTGCCTTTTAGAAAGCAGAAACCTCGAGCCAATCCCTAGTCAGGGTCAGAGAGAGAGACTACTATAGATGCATGAATGGTAGGATTTATTTAATTTGGTTTGGTTGTACTGCTCTGGAATATGTTGATTTATACACGCTTCCATTTCAAAGGCACTTAAAATATCTTCATATTTTACAATTTGTTATAATAATTTCCACACACCATGTATCAGTATCTGGTTTGTCAGATGTTGATCCTTCTTCCTCCCCTTTTTACTCTTTCATGGTTTTGTTAACATTATCTCCTGCATTTCATGTGTGTCCATGCTGTTTCTAGTTTGTGCTTTACAGCTGTTGACACACACACATACACGAACACACGCACACACACAAACACACAGCCTAACATACTTTAACCAAGGGCTGCACTGACTGGCTTTATGATTGCAATGACAAGAACAGAACAGCAGTTTATCTGTTTTATGAAATAAAGGTTATTTGACTCATCTTCAGAAAAATGCAATTTTACAAATGCCACATTTTTGCTATTAAATAAAATAGAGGAGGAAAAAAAGAAGGAAAATAACTTTTTGGGTGAGGTGAGGAGAAGAACAAATCTAATTCTAGCTCCACATCTCCCCCTCCAGGCAGAAATAAGAATGATGTGACATGCTGTATAGTGTGTAGCACACCTAGATGTGTCTTAGATGTGACAAACATCAGTGTCTTTTTCTGTCTATGTTGGCGATAAAGTGTTTAAGGTGGAGGGTGCGAGAGGATACTAGTGTGAAAGAGCCCACAGGTGGACGCTGGGGTGGTGGAGGGTACAGGTGGACGCTGGGGTGGTGGATGCGAGGGTGGAGGAGTCGGAGGGTGGTAGACAGAGGGAGACACTAGAAATGGTTTCAGTTTAAGCAGACCTTCGATTAGGGGTTGTCTGCTCGATGAATGATGAGGAGGAAGAGGCGGGTAATGTGTGTTTGTTTGTATGAAGCAGAGCAGCTCCCGTTGTCTGCCTGAATAGCTTGCAGCCTTTGCTCCATCTGTGGGTTGTGGTAATGTTAGGAAAATAAAAAATAAAAAAATAACTCAAAAACTCCAGATATCGACTCACCAAAACTGCATTTGCTGATACGTGTCAATAAAAAATAACTTTCTAACACAACGTTTTGTCCTGGCATCTCAGGTTGGTGATGGTGTTAATCAATATGACCGGCCTCCTCTGACGCACGTGAAAACAAACGGATGGAATTAAACCTCACGTTCAACACATTTACTGATCCATCCATCCATTTTGTTCTACCTGTCTACGGACGGGTAGCTATGGCAGCCGGCTCAGAAGGGATTTCCAGATATGTCTCTCCATAGCAACACTCTCAAGCTCATCCTGGGGGATCCCGAGGCGTTCCCAGGCCAGATGTGAAATACAGTCCCTCCAGCGAGTTAAAGGACTTAAGCTTACAGTGAAACAGAATTTAGTGGGCTTCTCTCGTGTCATGGTTGCTTCGGCAGGAAGAATTTACAGAACTGTTGAAATAAATGCTTTTATTATGATGGATAATATGTCTCTATCTAACAGAGAAAGCCGGGCTTCGCTTGGCTTCCAGGAGAAAATGCCACTGATAGCTCAGCCTTACTCTTAGTAATGGAAGTCCAACAGTGGAATGAGCAGAAAACTGCAAATTCAACAGTTTTAGAAAAAATGGATTATTCCACATTTCTCTTCTTCTCTGGTGTCTTTGTATTTTCTCTGAAGGACAAATTATGGCATGCAATTTTGTGTGTATAAATGTGCATCGTTTCGTGTGTTTTAGGGCTGCACCTAACGATTATTTTTTTATCGATTTATCTAACGATTATTTTTTGATTACTATAAATACTTTTTTAGAATTCAATTAATTTACCCAAAAATAAATATTAAAAGTGTGTCTCATCATGATTGAAATACTTTATTCAAACATCTTCTTTTATAAAGACATACATAAAACAAGATAAAAATAGCATAGCCTTTACTGGGAATCTGTTTTCAGTCCAACATAAAATTTTTCCAAAGTAAAATTAAAGCAAGAGGTTGTTAAATTCAAGTAAAAGGATAAGTGGCAGTATACATTTAGTAATTCTACAAGAAAAATAAATAATGTCAAAATAAAGGCACTTTCAGGAGGTATATCAAAATATTGTGCAACCTTACGTTTAATGGCCAAACAAAATAATCTTGCAGTAGAAATAGTGCAATTTGAGTAACACTTCGATAAACAATATGAGGATTTTTTTTTTCTAAAAGGAATAAATAAAGTTAGTGCATTCTCAATCAACTCTCAGTAACACACAGCCTCTTTTCCCTTTCTCTTTGTTTCTCTGGGTCCCCTCCACCTCTTCTCTCTCTCCCTCACCATCACCTTACAGTAAAAATAGTACAATATGAGCAACATTCAACTTATTTAAAACCGGAATAACTAAAACAAATGCATTCTGAATGAAAGATCAGTAACACCTACACACACCTAAGCACATAAACAAAATCTCCTCCAGAATTACAGACGAGGAATGTGAGCATCTCAACATGCTCTGGAGTCAGGCTTGCTCTCTTTTTGGTCACAACGTTCCCAGCAACTGAAAAGAGGCACTCAGATTGAGTTGATGTGGCAGGTACATCCAGATAAGATTAGGCCACAATGGC
Source organism: Lophius piscatorius (assembly GCA_009660295.1). Taxonomy (NCBI): domain Eukaryota; kingdom Metazoa; phylum Chordata; class Actinopteri; order Lophiiformes; family Lophiidae; genus Lophius; species Lophius piscatorius. Next base: position 23,918 of record VRLP01001320.1, on the reverse strand, counting down.
CAGAGAGGGGAACCTTCCTGCATTTTCCTTCCACCATTGGAGTGGATTCACATCCCTTGCAATACACTGAAATACATGAGTACTTCATTCACGACCCTTTCATTTTCAACACCATCTTTTCCCTGGCCATTATCTTCCTCAGTGCTGTGCTCCTCTGAGTCTGATACCAGTAATGCATCCAGCACGGACACTGGCTTTGGAACTTGTGGCTTGGCACTGGTTGAGGCATCCTGCTCTACACTTGCCTGTTGAACCTGTTCCTCCTCATTTCTTTTGGCATCACTGGCAAGACTCTGAACTTTGACTTGCACTTTTAGGATATCATCTGATGACAGGAACTGAAGCTTACGGAACCTGGGGTCAAGGGCAGCAGCAATTGCAGATTCATTTTGAACGTCTGCTCTGAATTTCCCACCTTGAAGTTATCTCCTGTGCTGCCGTTAGTTGGAAAGAGTTGACAGGAGCAGACTCAAAGGACATATTCTGTGTGGACTTCTGAAGGCCCTTAATGAGCGGAGGTAGAGCAGAGACAGTCACATAAGCCTCTCCACTCGAGAAGACAGTGGCTCGTTTAAATGGCTTAAGAACCTGCTCCAGTTCCTTCAGTAAGGTCCACTGATCATTTTTTAGGTCCAGATTGTGCATTCCTCGTTCTGTGACCTCTAGGTCTGAAAGGGTTGCGGTCAACAGCCACCGCTGCTCCAAGAGGCGATTCACCATGTAGTAGGAGCTGTTCCATCTAACAGGTACATCCTGGATCAATTTATGCTCACCTGTGCCCCATTGTTTTTGTCTGTATTTAAGCTTGCTGCTGGCCAACTCGCTTTTATTAAAATGTTCTACTAGGCACCTTGCAGCCCCTAGTGCCTCGCTTATCTAGGGATCCTTCTTCAAGGCGTGGTTGAACATTAACTGAAGTGTATGCCCAGCACATCGACGTGAAGCAACTCCATGCTTCTCTTCCAAGACCCGGAGAGCTGCCACGACATTGGCAGCGTTATCATGTACAACAGCCTTTACATAACTGAGAGAGAAATCAAACTTCTCTGCTGCCTTTTCCACCCAGCAAGCAATATTTTCTGCTTTGTGACGCTCCTCAAGCGGCATTGTTGCCAGATTGTAGGAAGTGAGCTCCCACTTCCCACTGGCACGTGAGTCACCTGCCACTTCTTTATTTATGAAAAGGCAGGTGACTCCTAAGTATGCCTCGGTGGCAATACTAGTCCAAGCGTCTGTGGTCAGTGTGATTTTTGATTTAATATTTTTGAGTTCGTCTTTCACTTGCTCTAAAATAGCCTCGTACTTTTTTGCCATCAGATCTGTAAAGTGGCGCCGAGAGGGAAGTGTATATCCTGGGTGAAATGTGTTGATCATCTCTCTAAAGCCTTGACCCTTCACAATAGCAAGTGGTCTCATGTCCTTAAAAATCATCCTTAAGATGCAGTGAGTAAGCTCAACAGCCATCTGAGGTGTGCATTGGGTTCTTTTTGTGGAAAAAGTCGTCCGCACTGCTTAATCTCATTTTGAAAAAGAGACACAGAAAGCCAATTTCAATAATGCTAATAGTGGGATGTTTTAAAATCTGTCTAATTTCCACGTCACTGCTGTGATATGACATTAGAGTAATAATAATAATATTAGTAATTATAATAATAATCAGTATTTTTACTTAAGTATCTAACTTTATACTGAAAATGGTTTAGACATGGGTTGATGTCATCGCTGTAATAATATGCAGTTAAGATGATCACTAGCAAAAGTACTCTTGCATCAGTATGGAGAGAGAGAAATATTTGAAATTATTAACAGACTAACAAAAGTCACGACAGTACAACATTATGTAGCGTTACTTTTAGCCATTTTCTCACTAATATATCGCTGTTAAAGATCAAAGAACATATAAAACGGCCGAGTAACAACTTGACTACTGCTAACAGAAACACGTCTGCGTTTTGACAATCTTAATAAATCATTCCTGGGCGGGGATGAAATAAACAGACTTACGGTGGTGTCTTGCTGCTGTCTTCTTGACTCAGTGCTCCGGGACGCCTTCTTCTCAGGTGCTCGTGCATTGCACTTGTACTGCTGTGTTACGCCATCTCAATTTTACAAAACTTACAGAGCACTACATTGTTGGGTCTCTGCTTGAAGTAGTCCCAGACTTTTGATGAACGCGGGCGAGGTTTTTTCGACGCTGCTTGCTCTCCGTGGGGATCTAAATCTATACTTTGACCGGGCGCAGTCATTTTCAGTAAATCATCCGGCGCTTCGACGCACGTTACGCAAATCGATGTATTTACGTAATCGATTACGTCGAGGAATCGTCCCAGCCCTAGTGTCTTTGTCTTTGAATAGCAATCCATTAAATTGCTTCTTTTCATAAAAAACATTTTTCTGGCTTGTGTGATCTCTGAAGCTAAAAAATAATATCCTACTTGAACTGAGGGGAAGAACATATTTTAAGAAGATGTGGTTAGGGGCTAAAAAAAAATGTTGTCTGGAAAGACTGGGTGTTAATTATATATAGCCAACAGATATTTGTTGTTTCAATTTCTCCAGGACATTATACGCTTCAAGTGAAGATGAGAAACAAACATTTCTCCTGGATTACTGTGATGCGTCTTCTCCACAGAATATCGCCCTGTACATCCACTGGAGTGAGCGTATTGTTGCAAGTCTAACCACTTTGTTTGTTTGTTTGTTTGTGTGCGCATTACAGCTGGCAACATGGGATCCAGTCCACGGCTTGAACGGCACGCTGACAGACAGAAAATTGGAAAATAATATGAGAGGTGTGGTGCTACGAGTTGTCACTGTTCTGGTGAGTAAAGCTGACGGTTGTGTTTTTACTGTCCTACGGTTTTCAATCAACCCTAGAAAAACTGATTCCTGCCTTGAATATGATCCTGGGAGTTACCTGGAAGTATCAAAGACGGACTACGGTGGCTCGTGTAGGAGACTGAAACCTTTTGCCCTCATGAAACGCTGTCCTCTCCTCTGTTTTCCTCTTCATCCAACTCAACTGCTTACTAATGAAATGATGTAACTTAAGACAACCATAACATGTGTAATAACGGTCAAATAGTTTTCTAAAAACATGCTTTTGCCAAAATGGCAAAATTTCCCTCATTAAATAATTGAAATAGTAAAAAAAAAGTATGATTTATTTAAATGTGTTTATTTATTTGTTTAAAATGAAGCTTTGCCGAAGGATTTGCCATTCTGCGGTAGATCTATAGTGTGATAGAAATGAAAAAAAATACAAAGAAAAATGTTTTACATGGGTTTTTTTCTCGGTGAGAACATTAAAGGGTTACTCTTGTCTGCAGAGATCTAGAAACATGGACAGCTTGAGAGCGTGTGTGAGGACGTGACCCTCGCAGACAGATTTGTTTCCAAAGAAAAGTGTTAAGAGCAAGGAAACTAAAACCAAAAAGATGACCAAGCATCACGCTGTCAGTTTCCATGTTTCTATTTCACGTCTTGATGATGGAGACCGTTGGAGTCTTGATTCAGCGAGACTCCAGTTTTGTCTGTCTCGCATGCAGCATTGATTTGAGTACATCCCATGAGCGCTTTAAAGATTCACCGCCATAAATTCTTCATCTCCCATCTTTGAAGTGGGAGGCAGAGAAGAAAGAGATAATGCTAGACATCTCTGTGACTATACCTCTTCTTCTTCCTCCAGCTTTTTCCCCATCTTTCAATTTCATCATTTTTAAGGCTTGAAAGAAAAATGCATAGGATTTTTGAATGTGGACCTTTTCCCTCCGTCTTTACTGTAGTGGAGCCAGCAGAGGCGTGAAGCATGGACACGTTTGTGTTGTTCTTTCAACCCTTCATGTTCTCACTTCTGGTTATAAGTGAGGCCCCAAGGACACAAGTGGTTATAAATAGTAAAATGTTGAAGTTGAAGCCTGGATGTACTGTTTTTGTTTCATGTGAGTGTGGTTGAAAGGCACATCCTCATTGTGGGTGTGTGTACACGATGTGAACGTTGTGAAGGGCGCTCTGGAGCAGATTGTTGTGAGTTGCCCTGGGCTGCTTTTACTCGCTCAGTGCTGCTTTGTGTCTGTATGATGCTCCCTTTCACACACACACACAGACACACACACACTTACACTTACACTCACCTACACTTACACTCACACTAACAAGGACACACACGCCTACACTTACATATATGCTAACAAACGCATACCTACACGTACACACACATACACACACGTCTACACGCACACACACACCTACGCTTACACAAATCTTACACACACACACGCCTCGACTTACATATATACTAGCAAAGACACACGCTTACACACATCTAACACACACAATCATATCTACACACACATGCACATAGACGTGCGTACGTCTACACACACAAATACACACACATACACCTCCACGCACACTCACACTAACACACACAGACACACACAAAAACACACAAGGACACTAACTCACACATACACTCATACTAACCCAAACACTCACACGCCAACACACACACACAGAAACTTACACGCATCTAACACACAGACACCCGCCTACACACACACGCACTCCTATACTTACAAACATGTAACACACACACACACATGCCTACACACACGCCTACAGTTTCACACATCTAACACAAACACACACACGCACACATACGCTTACAAACATCTAACACAAACACACACAAACAAGCATTCGCTTACACACATTTAACACAAACACACACAAACACACATAGGCTTACACACATCTAACACCTACACACACACATGCCTACAAACACACACCCACAGTTTCACACATCTAACACAAACACGCACACATACGCTTACAAACATCACACACGTACACACACACACCTACAAACACATCATAAACACACACACGCACACATACACTTACATACCTACACATGCACACATACACACAAAAACACACCAGCACACGCACAAGGACAATGCTTATTTTCTTTTCTTTAATCCTTTTATCTTGATTATCTGATTTGTTTTTTTTGTTCGTGTAATTAATGCTTTTATTTTGGCAGTCATATATGTTCAGCCCTTTGGTCAACACATTTTGGTTATTTAAGCGTTCTATATAATTAAAGTCTGACTTGACTGTCATGGACACTTGTGCAACGTCAGACCGACCTGCTTAAATTCTTCATTCATGCTGAATTTTGTCTGCAGCTGAGTTTTGTTTTTAACTTGGCTGATTTTTCTCTGTGCTCCTTCATTTGTGGAGCGAGCACCGACGTTTCCCTGGTTCTGCTATATTTATAGGAAGCAAGCTGTGGATGCAGCTACTGGAGCCCAAACATGCAGACGAGGCAGAAGAATTTTAACCTGAGTTCACATTTTTGGCGATGATGAAGGGCAGTGGCATCCTCCCTAAATAAAAAATAAAAACTTACTTTTGAGGATTAAGTTCACCGGAAGCCCCTATTTAACTGAAAACAATTAGTTTGACAACAGCACATCTAGCTTCAATGTCAGCAACATTATGTGGTTTACATGTCAATCCTGTTCAATAATTCAAAACTATGGTATTATTTCTTTCTTTTTTGTTTGCTCCACAGCTTCCAAAATATTCGAAAACTGTCTAGACCATCAACAATTATCGAGACCCAATAAAATAATTTACACAACAGTTTGCATCAATCTTACTCAGAAGCTTTAACAACTTACCTAATAATAGTAGCATAAGTGCTATTTATTTGAGTTTTTTACTTTTCAAATTAGGTTTTTTTAAATCAATAAATCAGTGCTTATCGACACTAGAGTTAACATGATAATTTTTTATATAATACAAGCATGCAAAAATGCACGTAAAATCTTTTTTATATAAATATCCCCAGTTACATTGAGTAATGTGAAAAATATATTCTATCAGCTGTTTTAGCTGATCAAACTGAGGGAATGTTTTGGGTTTTTGCTTATTAGTATTATTATTATTATTATAATAATAGTTTGTTAATTAAAAGAACAGCTTTGTTCAGTGACATGAAAATTTTATCTTTTTGAACCAGAATTTTAATGAGAGTCAGGCTGCCCAAGGAATCTAAATCAATAGATACAACCTTCCAAAGCTAGCATAGAAGTATTTATTTAAATGGTAGAGATAAGACTTCTGAATGATTTTTTTTTTTAGAGTTAATTTATTTTCTGAAATGACTGTGCCAATGCCAATGACTGTTGGCAGAAGAAAATAATATAACACTTTTTTTTAGATTTCTTACATACAAATGAAGGAGTTTCTCCTCCAAATACTGTATCTGGGCCATGATGATTATGGTGATCCATCTAACTGGTGTAGGCATCTGGACCACAGTATACACGGGTCCGACAGTATAGGAATGTCAGACCTGTACCGATAATATAATATAAAATGCAGCGTACACTCAAAAGAAAGCGATCAACACTTACAGCGCAATCTGTTCGATTTTTCGAAAACCAAACTTGACCGTAGAATTTGCGGTCCTCCAGGCAAACCCCGACGCAAATGTAAGAGCATAAACTGAAGGGATGGGGAAACTACGACAGAGATGGCAAAAGGATGAAACGAGAGAACAGTGTGAAATCAACCCCATTGTTAAAATAAATAAGACAACTTGACGATGAATCAAACAGGTGTTTCCTGGACAACTGGGGGCGCTGCATGAAGCACACACTTGCTGCGACACACTTCCAGTAGGTTTTGGCCTATAAAGGGAATTCGGCATTGGACGTGAGTATGCACTGATTTATAATCAGAATATTCAATCATGCTGTCTTTGGCTGGACGCCTCATTCTGACGCTAATTCTATGCACACTTTAATAAATGAGGCTGGAGAGCTGACATTACAGTGAACCGTCTTCAGACATCATAGTCGCCTCCAATACTTAGCTGTGAGTCCATGTGTGTGCGACTTCTTTTATTTCTCTGTAACATACCATCACTCTTTACCTTGAAAATGTGCTCTTATAACAGTATGAAAAATAATCTTCTGCATAGACTGTGAGCTTTTAAAGTTATATTGTGGAAGTTTTTAACGCAAGGCAAAAGAGTGTTTTGAAAGTGCAAATCACAGTGTGACCATCATTTCTAACATTTCCTTATTGAATGTCAGAACTTTGGCTTTCTAGACAAAACCTGTTCCATGTCCCAATCCTGTCTCCAACAAAGCACCGCACTGAGAGCACATATGGACTCACCAGTCAAGGGCACACAGGAATAACTTGTTGGAAAGGAGTTAAAGTAGAAGAAAAAGAGGAGGTGGAGGAGGATGGAGATGGGGAATGAGACGTAGCAGCAATGTTTTAAAGACAGATATCAAATGTAGGCGAGGGGATGGTGAAATTTAAAGGGTGCAGTCAGTAATTTGGCAGAGATGAAAAGTGTTTTGTCATTAAGGGATGGATCGTTGGATGGATGAAGAAAGGTATCCTGGGCATATGTTCAGGGAAGGCTGGAGATGTTGTGGTGTGGAAAGTTGCCAAATGCTGTGTTTCACAGCAGGTGATTGGCAGGGGAATGGAAGAGACTGCCAATGAACAATGTCTAGAGAAAAGGGTCCCAAGAGGGACAGATCACACGGTAATCTTTGTTGCACGATTTTAGCACGGAAAACATTGACTGAGAATCGTTTAATCCTGGCAGCTTGTAGCCAGACAGGCGTCTGAGATATTCCTGCAAAAAATCTAGACTTGAACAAGTCCTGAAACTATATTGTATCCTTATATCATAGACATATCTTTGCATGGCATTTCAGTGTTATCATAAAATAGTCCCATCCATACATAGCTCCATATATATATTTCAAGCTAAAATAATTTAAAACATCATGTGCCCTTGCTGTGACCTAACCAGATATCAAGGCTAAAGTCGTGGGTTGGCTCTGTGGCACTGGAGAGACACAAGGTGCTTTAATATACTCTATGCTCCTCGTACTATATCCACCTAACAGGCTTTCAGGGCTGTCCAATACTCCCACCTCCTCATGCACACACCTACGCGCAGAGGCAGACGCATAGTTACTTGCCGTGAATTGATTTTCTGCTGCTATTGGTTTTGCGATAATGGCTTGCAAGCCTGCGTGTGTGGGCATTTTGTATATATACAGTATATATATATATATATATATATATATATTTCCACATGCATTGTTATGTGTGTGGGCTTCTGTGTTTTTTCACACACACAGCCTGGTCTCTTTGAATGTCAACTGGAAAGCGATCAGTGCACACATGAATATGAGCACATAAATAATTATTGTTATATAGCAACCATAGGCTGAAAGGGTTAGGAAATGTGTTTTGAGGAAGATAATCATAATCACAATCATACTATTTGCATTAAGTGCCAAGTGAAGCCAAATTTAAAGCCAGACCTACGCTGACAGCATGGGTACATCCCCGACAACCGCCCTATTGAGAAATATATAGACTATTAGACATTAAAAAGGTAGATATCCTCAAGTAAATTCTTACGCCCCAAACTTGGAGTAAATCGGACTCACGGTTGAGAAATGATGGCCCAGGAGCTTTTGAAAATAAAGCTCCCTCTGGTGTCGTACATATACAACCAAACTATTTGAAGATCAATCCAGTTCTTCCTTTCACTAAGGTCTATACAGGCTTAAAAATTAAAATAATCCGTGCCGTAAATTTGATCGAAAATGTTAACATGAAGGATCTGCAGCGGCGGACGCGGCAGCGATGAAAATTGATTATAGAAAAATAAATATTTGCGTCAATTCAGCTAAATCCTCTTTGTCTGCTCTAGTTGAAAGCTGCAATAAAATTTGGTTTTCGTTACAAAGCCCTGGCTTTGAAGTCGATCAAAAACGGAAGTCTGTTCCACTCGGATGTCTTTATCTTCTTCCTCTGCTCTTCCCGATTGATACGAACTGAACAACACCATAATAATGAAATGTAAATAACATATTACTTTGACAACTTGGTGAAAAAATATGAAAAAATCAGTCTGGAAAGGCAGAGAATGAAGAAAAGGTGAATCATTTATTACAACAGATGGTGTGTAATAATTAGTCTCTTAGAAAAACTCTTTGGTGCTCAGACTCCTCGGGGAGATTGTTAGTGGAGGGCCTCTGCCCTGAGCAGCAAAATGGAATATCCCCCCTTTGGAGTCTGGATACTGGTGACGGTGGCTTATGACTCTGCTGAGGCTAATGGATCTGCGAGGACTAGTTGGAGATGGGGAGGTGGAGGGCGCCTGTCCCATAAGCATGAAAGAACTAGATGAATAGAGAGGGGGTCATATTTAAAGACAGAAGGTGACGATGATGAGGCTAAGCGTGAAGGTGGGACAGGGATGGATGAGGTTACCTGAATGAGTGAAGCCGATCTTGAGTCATGCCCCATACTGGAAGCAGGAAACTGAGACCGAGCAGGTGTGAAAGGTGAGTTTAATAAATTGGTGTGACTAATAACTGTATACCGAGTGTATAACAGGATGGTCTTTCTGACCGAACTTTGGAGCAGTAAATTTATCAGCCGATATTTAACTGTTGCTCGCCTTATTTATTTTTTTTACCTTTTTCTTAAAATTTGAATCTTTTGCGCAATAGGTGTATGTCATGTGGTTGTGTGTGTATTCTTGGGTGTCTAAAATATGTGAATACTTATTTCTCTTTTCGCTGCCATTTTTCCACTCTGCCCTTCACTGACTTCAGGGTTTTTCTCCATCAATTAATCCAATGCAACTCTCCCCACCTGCACTATGGAAAGTGGCGAATAAAACTCTTTGAATATTTTCCATAGATCTCCATTTTATTTTATACAGCAAACTTCACATTCATTTCCTTTTATTTACATGTCATAGTCTGTGTAACATTACTTACTTTTTCAGTAATTACTCATAGGCGTCAGATATTCCTCCAAATTATCTAATGGTCCGCCGGGCCTTTTTTTAGTGTTGTTTCGTTGGATCTCCACATCCATATAGAGGGCATAGAGGCGGAAGAAGCAGTGAATTGAAGTTCTATTTGTTCGCCATCCAAGTTCTTCGGCACAGTTCTTCCTCGCTTATTTGGCCAACATTGAAGTGTTAACTCTATTTGTACTATATAAGACCCTCATCATTTCCAATTCATATTACCATCACACACATCTTTGCTGCTAACTAGTTTTCATTGCTTCATCCCTTTCATTGTTTGGCCGAGATAAATCAACCGTGCAGGGATACCTAGCTTATTTGAGCCCTCAAGACTCGTGCAGAACAGCCCTTCAGATAAAGGAAATGAAAAGAAGAAATGCGCTGACTATAATATTCTCATGCCCTCACGTGTATTTGCTCAAAACAGATCATTACGAAACCTTGACATCTAAATTTCTAACTGTGGTTGCCGGTGCCAATTAAATTAGAAAAATGTCATTATAGCTTTGGAATGCACAATTTGCTGCGGGAATGAACTTCCGTCATGGGCATCCACCTGAGGCTCTGGGAAATGGTTGTATATTTGTTCCATGGTGACAGGGTCAGCCAGTTTTCTCCGTCAAGTTTATGCTTCTTTATTAAGGTGACCAGACAGGGAAGCAATCAGTGATAGTTGGGGAGTAATTCAGTTTGTATGGTTGTGTGTCTCAGTGGGTGTTTGTGTCTTGATTGATGCATGCTCCTAGTGAAACAGGGACTTGGCATGCATGTCCACTCACTGCCTAATAGCTTATTGAGCAGTGGGAGCTAGCAAGGATTAGAAACCACCAAGTTAATGTGCACCACATCCTTTGTGTGAGTGTGTGCGTGTGTGTGTGTGTGTGTGCGTGCGTGCGTGCGTGTGTGTGTGTGTGTGTGTGTGCTTAATGTTCAGCCAGTATCCAGTCAATAACACACAGGCTCTCATAAATCTGCAAGACATATTGGCCTAAAACATTTCACTCATCAATAGGAATTTATTAAAGGAGGGATAACAAAGCTGAGGGTGAGACAGAAACGGGAGGGGGAAACAGAACAGAGCTGAAAACTCCTTGATGAAAATCTAAATCCAAGCACAGTATACACATGAGAGTTAACACCCAGCTTCCTGCCATGTTTGTTAATAAAGATTTTTTCCTCCTTGTGCCGTGTTCACGTAATTGCCTTAAATGTCAGCATCACTTGATGTCGTTTAACCTCAATCGTTGGCTGACCTTTAGACGCCATGATGATATTGATAACCACCAGGCTCCGTCATCCCAGCTGCTTTTAAATACAAACCAATAAAAACCAAATTTGCTGAATTGCATGGTGCAACTATTGATTTTGCAACATTTTAATTCACTATCAAATTTTAAATAGGTCATGTTTTAAATAAATTATCAGACACGGTTCCCTCTGTGAAGAGAAAAAGAAAATTTAGTTGGAAACTGCTCTTGAAATCCCAAATAACCGACAAAAGGACATTATGTGGTTGCGTATGTTGGGTACACATTTGTAACAGAAGAAATTTACAACCAATGGTATTTGTTTTTCTAGTTTTCTTGTTCGGATTATTTTATGGTTTCCAATTCTTCTGTGAAGTATTGAACTGATCAATTAAGGGTTGAGTTGTGGACCAGCATCACTGTATAACACGTTTAATGACTCCACCATGCTGTCAGACTCTTAGATTCTACCAGGGAATGAGAGCATACCTAAGCATGCCACATGAGAGGGAGGTGTCACGGACATGTCACCCACAGTGCCGAGATTTCACGCCGGCTGTAACATTTCATATGTCATAAGGGAGACAAATCCCATTTTCACCCAACCCCACAGGACTTTAATGCATATTGAGAGTTTTGGAGGGTGATGGAACATTCAAAGGTAGGAAATAGCAATGTGTCATTTAAAGGTAACACAAAAACATTGCAAGCCAGCAAAAGACCTTCAGGCGTCAGAACATAAAAGACTTTCATTTTGTTAGCGGGAGGAAATGTATTCAACCATCCATGCTGTTCTTTTGTTTTTATTTGCAATTTATGTGCCATCGGGTTAGTTGAATTTATTTACAATTATTCTAGTAGCCTAAATAAGGATGTGATGAAAATGATCTTGTTGTACTGAATGTTACTAGCTGGTTGACGCTTTTCTTCATTCTGATTGAAAATTTCGGTCCCATTATTGATCTAATGGGATCTGATGTTTACGTGTACCGACATATCAATCGAAACAGCTTTAAACTGGTGTGTGACGATCAAGCAAAAAAGCAACCAATAGATAACGAGTTTTATCAGAAGGTGGGCATGTATTACGTCATCAGAGCAGATTTGCTGTTATCATGTTTATTTTAATGAAGGCCCGGTTTGATAATAACGCAGTCATACACAAAAGAAAGCCTTATCGGTAACTCAGAGTGGTTTTACTCTGACTAACGTGAAAATATATGTGAGATTAATTCTGAAAACCAATATTGTCACAGAGACCTTCACCAGTGGTCTTCCTCCTCTTCAATGATTTCATTCATTTTTGCAAAAAAAAGTGAGGTTGGTGTTTCTGACCCATTTTAATTGAGAGATAAACTCAACGGAAGGGGGAAACTGATAGGGAAATTTCAAAACTCTCTTTGCCCCACTTGTTTATGAATTATTTCCTTATGTTATGTCTGGCCCATGATGTGCCCAACGTTGTGTCTGAAGGACCCAAGATATCCTGAACTGGTAGATTGGCCCTGACATTGTCAGCATATAATGATCCTGCTGGATCTGAATGACAGATTGGATGATACTTGCACCTGAGCGTGCCCGGATCTTCTTTGTTATGACAGATCTGTCTGTAATGAACCCATATATCTTAGAAATACACCTGAGACTTCTCGAGTTACTTCCTTTTCCTCAAATGATCTGAAGACACAATTTGTCTTCAATATTTGTAGTATAGGGGTCCATATAGGCCCACCTACAGACATACCCTTCAGTGTTAGCATCCGTGTATGGTATGATGGCCACTTGAGTAATCAGTGATTTAATGCTTGAGTGACTGGTGTATTGATCTGCTGCTTGACTAACATGCTGATTGATCTTTGCCTTCCAGGAGGAGCCATTCGTTATGGTGTCGGAGAATGTTTTGGGAAAACCAAAGAAGTACCAGGGTTATTCCATTGACGTCCTGGATGCTCTGTCTAACTATTTGGGCTTTAAGTATGAGATCTACGTTGCTCCAGATCACAAATATGGTAGCCTGCAGCCTGATGGTCAGTGGAATGGACTGATAGGTGAACTGGTCTTCAAGGTAAGGAGAATGCAGATAATCACAAATCCACATTTAAAATACAAGAACTAAAAGATAGATCGTTAGAGAAGAAAGACACGGTTTGGCCAAATAAGAATTAGAATTTTAAGCTGAGGTCTGACAACAGGAGGAAGGATACTTGCAAGCAGACACATATCATAGACATCAGAACTTCGGGTGTTAAAATGTGCTAGAACTAACGTTGGCATGTCTATGGACCGCTATAGACAAATCCTTAACTAGACCTATGCTGTCATCCCCGGCAGCAAGGGTATATCCCCAATCCACTGTGTTTACCAGCAATCCCCCTGATTGAACTCACATTCTTCAAACGTTATGCAAAGTTCTTTCCCCAATATTTTTTGTAAAAAAGTTCCCCAAACTGAGTAAAATATCAACTATTAGAGGGATATATAATATAAACAAAATAGATCTCCTCAAGTCGATTCATATTCCCTATATTTGAACTAAACGGTAAGGGAGTTGTGTCTTACATTAAAAACCTCCTCCTAGTGCGTACAATATGAAATATTTAAGTAAACTATTAAACATGATGCACAAAATAAGTTCATTCGTAAGTACCATATTTGAACTAAATCAGGCAGGAAATTATGGCTTGAAAACTTTTGGAGATAAAGCTAGCCCTAGTATCAGAAATATAAAATTGATCTTTCCCAAAATCAATTCAGTTCTTCTTCGCACTAGAGTGTATTTGGCAATAAAATTTGAAATGATCCATGAATTTGTAATTGAGTTCTGTCTGGGAAACTGTGTTTTTCATAAGAAAAGCTCCCCCTAGTGAATTAAATGTGAAGTAGCAGAGTAAAATATGTTTTTTCAAGACAAGATAAAATTCCCTCCAGTGTCGGAAATATACGACCAAACTTCTCCCAAAATCCCTCCAATTCTTCCTACAAGGTCAATGGGGGTATTAAATTTGAAGTGATGCATGGAATCATTGTTTAGTTAAGCGCTAACATGAAGGAACTGCGTACGGCATGCAATGATGATGATGATTCCATATTATCACACTTTTCAGAGACATATTTATTACATGATGAAATTCCAATGTGGGTAAAAAAATTTCACATCATGCAATTATTTCAATGTAACAAGTCAACCACTTAGAGTTAAAAAGAAAAGATAACTCAAACTTCAGTGTGTGGTGCAGTGGAAGTTCTATTTTTTTTAACAGTTAAATTCCTTTAAGTGAGTCCCACCATTTAGCTTTGTCAGAGTGAACGCAGGCAGGTCTGTAAGCAGGTGTGCTTCACGACATTGTCTGTTGCTAATGATTTAATTTAGGGTCATAATGAATTGCCGAGAGAACAGAGTACTGGCGCCCTCTGAGAAGTACCGCATCCCAGGCAAAGGTGTCGGTAAACTACAGAATAAATCGTTAAAGTGCTGATACTGTTTACCAGAGAGTACTGAGCCACCTAGAGCCCTGAGAAGAACTAAAGCCTCCCTCAAGTGAGTCTGCAAAGTCGTTTATGTTCCCTCTAGAAATCCCATCACTTCAAAAGAAAATATCCGAGCTATTCTTCGTTTAATGTCTTCATATTAGAAAGAGAAAATCCAGCTCTTACCAACTATCACTGAAGCACGGGGTCTGAAATGGGTCAAACCTCAAGGATTCACAGATGCCATATTCCCTATCGAGAAAAACACAGCAGTTTTGTAATAATTTCATTTAATTCAAGTATCCTCAAGTACTTGATGCTTATAAACTGATTTGAAACAGAATCTCTGTGAAACGTAGAAATAAAGTCTCAGGGGCTGAATGAAGCTGTATAAGTAGATTTCACTAAGATGAAAATGTCTTTTGAGTTGATTGAGTCAGCAGAATTAAATGATAACTACTTGAACCATAACACTGCTGCAATCATACAGCATAAAGCACTGCAGTATACGAGTGACTTGAGGTAGCTCCATCTGCTGCTCAGCTTTCTTTAGTCCTACCAGGCTTTTATCTCTTAGTTAATGTGCCAGAGTTTTCTGCTGTCCTGCTTCGTGTTGTCTGCTGCCCTTCTTCCTGTTTTCAGCAGCCCTTCTTCCTGTTTTCAGCTGCCCTTCTTCCTGTTTTCAGCAGCCCTTCTTCCTGTTTTCAGCTGCCCTGCTTCCTGTTGTCTGCTGCCCTGCTTCCTATTGTCTACTGCTCTACTTCCTGTTGCCTGCTGTCCTGCTTCCTGTTGTCTGCTATCCTGTTTCCTGTTGTCTGCTATCCTGTTTCCTGTTGCCTTCTGTCCTGCTTCCTATTGTCTGCTGCCCTACTTCCTGTTTTCTACTGCCCTGGTTCCTGAAGCCTGCTTCCTATTGTTTTCTATCCTGTTTCCTGTTGTTTGTAGTCTTGCTTCCAATTGTCTAATGCTCTACTTCCTGTTGTCAACTCCCTTGCTTCCTTTTGCCTGCAGTCCTGTTTTCTATTGTCTGCCGTCCTGTTTCCTGTTGTTTGCTACCCTGCTTCCTGTTTCCTTCTGTTGTGCTTCTTATTGTCTGCTGTCCTGTTTGCTGTCGTCTGCTGTCTTGCTTTCTGTCTGCTGTGCAACCTTTCTTGTTCTTCTTTCTTGTGGGTTTTGAAGACTTTTTTTACGAAACAACTAAATATATTTACTATAATGATCACCAATTACCTTCATATTGCAAATTGAGCAGCATATAAACTGAAATAAATAAAAAGCACCCATCAAATATGTTTCTTTACAGAGTAAATTTATAACCAATAAGTGGGAGATAATATGGAATCATCACCGTTGCTACAGAGCCTTCGTGTTAACTGGAAAACTCAAAATACGTTTCTTGGTTCATTCTAAAATTTTATAGACCTCAGTTGGAGGACAAACTCGAATGATTTTGGGAACTATTGGATGTATATTTCCGACAATAGATGGATCTTTATCTACTAATGTTTTCGGGAAATAATTGCCCAATGGTTGGAATGATTTGGTCCAAATTTGATGACCATCGACCGACTAGGGGTGATCTATCTTGTTTCATGGTTTACTCTAATAGCTAGTTTCAGTATACTAAATTATTAGAAAACATTTGAACATATTACAGTTATTATATGAACATGCTGAACAGCTTCTGGTATATCAGACCTTCTCTGCTTGACCTGATCTTCAATGAGTTTTGTGATGTGATTTCCCCACAGTTTGTCAAAGGCACAGCATTCTTTTGGTCCCAAAGGTATTATAGCCACTGACACGTGAAGTAAATAATATTCTCGTCACAATGGCACCTGTCAGTGGATGGAATGTATTATGCAGGAAGTAATAATTTTTTCCTGGATATGATGTGTTGGAAGCAGAAAAAGTATATGGAACTGAGTGGTTTTATTGTAATGGCCAACTGGGCATCAGAATCAGAACTGCAGGTTTTTTTGTTTTTTTTTGGTTTGCAGTGGTGAACCGGTGTGCGCTCATGGCCACCCTAGTGTCATTGATGTGTGCAGGGTGCAAATATTAGTCAGAAGAGTTACTTCTAGAACAGACAGCTGGCGTCAAAACACAGAGTGCACCACGGAGCCTTTTTGTTGGCAAAAGAGAGACCTACATAATATAAGGCAGCCAGATGTAATGTTATGGCTGGTCGGTCTGGTGATATATCCCCTGTTCCAGAAGGAGAGAAGAGAAATTACCTTACTTACTGAAACCACATTAAAATATACTGCCTTTAATACACCTCAGTTGAAACTGTAGAATTAAATTTAGTTTAAACTTTCCATTGAGGTAAATGATCAATGAAGCATGAATATGAGCAATAATTAAAGGAGTATATATATCAATGTAAATGCAGACTTTGAGACATTGATTCAATCATTATTTTAAATTTTATAACCCCATCATGATCCATTGTTGTACCACATAAATTAAGCTTGTCTTTA
The DNA here is from genome assembly GCA_009660295.1 of Lophius piscatorius. NCBI lineage: Eukaryota > Metazoa > Chordata > Actinopteri > Lophiiformes > Lophiidae > Lophius > Lophius piscatorius. Next base: position 6,837 of record VRLP01001320.1, on the reverse strand, counting down.
ATTAACAGTTTGAATGCATCTGCACTCAAACTGCAGATGCAGTCAAACTACATTATACTACATCATGCAGATGTAGAGTTGGTCAATATTATACCCATTCACCATAAGCAGAGGACATTTTTGGTGTTCTTTTTTATGTTTATGCCAACAATGTTTTTTCATCTTTTTCCATGAGTTTTGCATTTGTTTGTGTTCAGGTGTCAGTTTGAAACAAGTTCTAAGGCTGCTCTCATTCATTTGACCTTGTATGCCTGTGCTCGCGTTCAGTCCTCCCATACAACAACTCACAAAATGACAGAAGAACGTTCTGAGCACAATGCATATTTATGTGTACACTGAGTGAATAAACTTAACACATAATATTGTTTTCACATCAGTCAGCCACAAGTTTTATCTCTACAAAAACCTAATTATAATGGATAATTATTACCCAGAGTGCCCTCTGGAAGCTTCCGTGATGACTGACCACAGAGGTCGATATGGCGATTCATCCATAAACATATACGCTGCCATGCATATCGCTGTTTTGTCTCAACCAAGCAGTATCCTGCAGGGTTTATCACAACATTCCTCTTATGAAGTGCAGGCGACAATTTCTGCACATTTAAGCATAATGTTTTCTTACTCAGCTGTGAAATTAGCACATTTTTGGCCTGCAGTGAATTAAAAATCTTGTTTGCTTTGTGTGCATGTCTTGTGTGTGTGTGGATGTCTGGTGTGGTGTGTGTATATCAGTGCGTGTGAGTTTGCCCTTACTAGTTTACCTTTACTAACTGTTACTCTCATTGGTTTCTTGCAAAAAAAGACAATCTGTCACCGTCACATAAGTAGTAATAGATATTTCAAACAAATGCAAGCCCTTACAGCAGCTTCTTAAATCCTTGTTATGGTTCAAGCGGTTGCAAACGGCTGCTAGCCAAGCACTGGACCAAAATCATTTTAATTATCCACCCTATTCTGCATTTAAGCTGAGATCAGCCAGTTTTTCTTGGCAGACATAATCGGCAACATACTCTAAACTTAAAGTCTTTGCAAGTAAATAATTAAAAAGAGTCATTAGCTGTCTTCTAAAAAAAATAATCTAAGAATTTCAAGTGATGAGAAAGGCTTTAAGCGTTTCTGACGGCATGAAACAAAGCAGATCAATAGAGTCGCGAATGAATGATTACATAGTCATTCATCAAAGGAGGCCCGATCCCTGCTGGGCCATCAGTGGGCTCACAAGACACGACTCACATACTTATGTGTTATACAGAATTAAACCAGAGCATAATGCACATAATGAGAGCGTCCATTCATGTTTAGCTCTTTAGCCTTACCTTCAGCTTTACTAAAACAAAAATACATAAATTCATTTTTAAAAAATACATAAAATCATTAAAAATAAGGCACAAAAGATAAAATACAAAAAAATATAATCTTAGAATATAGTAAAAGAGCCGATAAAAAGCAGGATATACTGCAGAAATGACAGAATGGGCTAGAAATCTACCACATTAACGAAATAGTAGGTATTTAGATGAGTTTTAAAAAGATCAAAAGAGCTTGAACGTTATGCTTTTACATTTAAATAAAAAATTTTAAAAACTCTTGTTACTAACTAAAAATCCTCTCTTATGCAATTTTTGAGAAAATTATATAATCCATCAGAAACCACATTTTGTTTATTCACAAGCCTAAAAATGTGTCCAAGCAACAGTAATTTTTTTTTGCATTCAGTATTTTAATGCATCGGATCGTATGGTGGCACATAGATCTTTTCCTTGTCTCTCTAGGAGTCTTAAAACTTTGCTCTTCTTCATCTGTTCTTTTGTAATTAGATCATTTTTGTAAGTTACAAGTTGTTTTTCCTGTTTGTTTGGTAAGGTTAAGATTAGTTTTTGCCTCTTGTATGCGGTAGTTATACTATACCATACTATATATAGTTGGGGTTCATTTCTAGATGCCTGCTTTGGTAGCTGGAGAGTTTAAACGAAGCCTTATGTTTGTTCTGAATAACGTTTTTTTCTGCCTTTGGGTCCCGTATTTTGAACTGAACTGTAACAAATGCTCAACCACACATATTCATACCCTGCTGATAATTCACTCTCTCATCTTTTCCCTCTTGTAGCGAGCAGATGTGGGCCTTTCCGCTTTGACCATCACGCCTGAGCGAGAAAGCGTCGTAGATTTCACCACGCGCTACATGGATTACTCTGTGGGTGTTCTCATGCGCAAGGCCGAGCGCACCGTGGACATGTTTGCTTGCCTGGCACCCTTTGACCTGTCGTTGTGGGCGTGCATTGCTGGCACCGTGCTCCTGGTTGGCATCCTGGTCTATTTGCTCAACTGGCTCAACCCACCGCGGCTTCCCATGGGATCTGTGTCGTCAACAACGCTGTACAATTCCATGTGGTTTGTGTACGGCTCCTTTGTGCAACAAGGTAAGGGATCAACGGAATGAGAGATAGAGATCCTGATGAGTACGGGACTTCATTCTAAAGTATGGTGGCTTACAACCTGCTGCAACTTAAGACAACACATGCAAAGGAAGAAAACATCTTCATCATTTTGACAACATAGGCACAATATTTGGAGGAACCGCTGCAAATGCAACACAACAGAAGTTGTGTTGCATTTGCCCCAAAATGGGCAAATGCAACAGCGATGGATATGAACGGATATGATACACGACATTTCATATACAGTGTGGTTCTCATCCGCCGTGTGAGGCTTCACTTAACCTCCTGGTGGTTCGGTCATGTGATTTAGTGAACATTGCGTATATTACGATCAATAAACATGGTGAGGAAACTCTTATCAACCACTGCACGCATTGACTTCCTGCATCGCCACAGTAACATGTAGACATCGAAGATCGGCTACGAAAGCCGGTGCTTAATATTGATTGAAGTAGAATCTGATCCGTTTATCAATCCTGTAAACTCTTTAGGGTTCTACTGTGTACGTTTATTTATTGGATTCACGATGTTGATTAAGGTTTTATTCGAAGTCACACAACATTATAAATTCCACCAAGCTAACCAAAGACTTTACAGCCTTATTTTCTACCTGATAAAAAAAAGGCAGAACACTGTAAAATCACTTCACTACATTCCATCATAATCTAGCGTTTTTCTTCACAACATATAGGCATGTTTGGGAACATTGCTTTTAATAACTTATCACAAGACTTACCATATTAGCAAAATGATGAACATAATGAAGCGTGTTATTGACCTTCTTTCTATCTTTCCTTCATGTATTTAGTTATTTATTAAGTGAGTCAAGACCTATTATCCAGATGTTCCCAGAGTTACTTGTTGATTTACACAGTTTATGTTTTCAACCCCAGCTGGCAACCAAAATTTACAGCGATGAGCCCTGTTAAGCACTACTGCAGCGAAATTGGATTTCACTACGTACTTGTTGCCCGGTGTGTCACAAAGGTAAAACGCAGAGAAATAATTAAAAGAGAAGGAATCATAGATTGAAAAAAAAAATCGGATTGCTAGACCAGTCTAATGTCGGAGAGTTGAATTCCGTCCTCTGGGTGCCATAAGCAGGGATTGACCTTTCTTATTGAGCCGCGACTGTAAAATAAGAACAAAAGAGTGGAGATGTTTTATCCCGCCTGGATTGAGTGGAGGATGATGACCTCATCCTGGTTATCTACCAAAAGATTCTGCAGAAACCATCGGACCGCGCTGAGACAATTGACACCTAGGGAAGGATTTGAGTTTCATCAGCGAGGGGATAGAGGCGGGATGTGCTCAGGAAAGGGCAATGAGAAGATTGTAGCACATAAGTTCACGTCCATGTGTCTGTGTGCGTTATGTGGGGTTTTCAACTATTTTATCCATATGTCCGTTAAATATAGCAGAAACAAAGAGAATATGTACGGTCATATTCCTGAGCTCATTCTTATGTTTGCCTCTCTGTTTAAGCTGGGTTTTTCTCGCATAATATGGAAATAACTGCTATCTATCCGACATGCTTCCCATCATGCTCCAGGAAGCACAATGGTTAATTTTTTGAAGAGTCATAAATTATGCAAATCCTACAAGGACATATTTTTTAATACTTTTTGGGAAACATTTCTAACCCTAAATAAGCAGCTGATGAGCATTCCACTGTTTGCTAAATAATCCTCCATCTTGTGCTGCAGCTAATGTTGGTAATGATGATGATAATGATACATGCTAATTGCTGTTTGATATTTGTAATCATTTCTCTTTTTCGCTGTAATTAACATTTTAGTCACGGCATTATTAGAGAGACAAAAACGAGAGAAAGGATGAATTTGATTCTGAAGACCGTGTTTTTCCATCGTGTGTGTGTGTGTGCGCGCATTAGTGTTTGATCTAGTAGGTGTGTATCCTGCAGAGTCTGTGTGTGACATTAGGTGCATCTTGTTCGCGAGAGAAGCGCTGTGCTTTAGCCGCAGGTAATTCGATTTCCCGCAAAGATCTCTCACAAAATTAACTGAGTATGAAAAGATTACTGGCACATGGCTAGAGGGATTGACCTTCACTCCCGCTAAAAGTCATGTGGAATACGGTGTTTTTCCATTCCAGTGAGCATTTTTTAAAGCAATGATCTCAGACATAGGATATCTTGCTTTAAGTGTGTGTCTGGGTTTTGCTCCTTCACATGTGACCGATGCATCACTTATCATTCAAACCAAGCACACCTCTTCTGACTTCAACCCCCCGCAGCAAATCAAGGCAGTGAGACTGTAGCCAGACGAGCTCATCTCTGAGTCTGATTGGAAATCCCACTCATACAGTGTGGATAAGCCAGATCCAGGAGGAGCACCACGCTCAGGACAAAATGATCGAGACTCAGAGATAGCCTGGACAAGAACCAAGTGGATGTTGGATGCTTATAGAATGTCAGTCACAACCTGAAGGTCTCAGCTGGAATAGACCAGTAATAGCGCCCAGTATGCAGTGAAAAAGGTCTTTGTTTGCTGGCTGCAGCTAACGAGACAACAGGTCCCCTTTCACAAAGGCTCTCCGCTTGTTCTCTCCGCTTGTTCTCTCCGCTTGTTCTCTCCGCTTGTTCTCTCCGCTTGCGCTGCAAAGTTCAAACTGGGCACAACATGTTTGTATCACAGACCTCTCTGAGGATTGCTGTGGCTGCACTGACTGCTGTCACTAACACACACTGCTGCTGGAGTACAAGAGGGAACTCCAGCAGCTGAAATCGGCTAACCGATATGCTGAAATCGGTTAGACGATTTCAGCATATCGGCTAACCGCGATCCTATATTAATCAGCAAATAGCTCCAAATGGTTAACATACCTGTAGAGACACTGGAGATACCCCATTCACTCCTCTCCCTTGAACACTCCACCCCAGCCCTTTAACCCTTTCCTGTCCTCACCAAGAAAAAGAAATATGGAAATATTATTCAACTGCATATTTTATTTCTTTAGGCATTTATTTATTTAATATCTTGGACACTCTAAATTGATCATAAAATGGCAAATCATTTGGTCAAGCATGTTTTCAAATAATAATCAAAAAAAGTTGACTTTTAAAATTATTTCACGATGAAATTTTAATTTTTTTTTCACGGTAAATAGTCGATTTTTAGATTGGCACAACATTTTTGTAAAGCATGTTTATAGAAAACTATGTGACACTTATTGACTTTTCTTTGGTTGTAACAAGTTACCTGCATCTGTTTCATAATCACATGTTTCAATATGCCAATAAAAACTATCCTACTTGTCAAATAGGACTCTCTCTACAGCCATAGTTAATTCCTCCTCCTCGGTGGTCCCTTTGACTTGTGGTGTCCCCCACGGCTCCAACCTTGGTCCCTTACTGTTTACATGCTGCCACTGGGTCATATTATATACTTTTTTCAATAAGAAATAGAGACTCAAAATGTGCTCATCCAAACAGTTTTCCTCACGATGAAACAAAAAGATATTGGAATTTTTTTTTTTGTGCTTATTTTATTTCTTTGGGATATTTCTTATGATTTATTGTCCTGCACATGCTTGATTTACCATGGAATGACAGATTGTTTGGTAATGCATGTTATATGCATGCAACTACACACTTTCATTCATTATACTGTGGCGGCCTACCACATTTAACTTTGTCCTGCCACAGCCTCAAAAGGATGGACGGACAGTAGGTGAATTTTAATTATGAGAAATAATTATGTCTTCATACCATCGAGGAGCAGGTAAAAAAATGTATTTTCTAAAAAAAAAAAAAAAGAATTCAACACAAATGACCACATTTGCTTAATATTTTGATGGCTCAAATGTATACCCCACTCCATCTATTATTGTAATTATTATTATGTTATTATTATTTTATTTCCCTTTTTTAACAATTGTGAACTGCGTTAAATTTCGTTTATCATGAATTCAGAGTGTGGCTTCTTGTCATTTCACTTTTCCTATCAATACAAACCAATGTGTTGTGGATTTTATTAAATAGTTTACTAGCGTAAAAAGTTCATTCAAAACTTCATTATAGCTTTAGCCTCTTAATTTTGCTCTCAAATTGCACCAGAGTGATGCATTTAATTTAAAAAGGGGCAAACATTTCTTCCAAGGGAGTATGTCCCCGGACCCCCTAGAACAGGGGTATTCAACTAAAATTTTAAGAGGTCCAGTGAGAGAGCGAAGGTCCGAGCATCATAATGTCAAACATTATGAAATAGTGTGATTGATATATATTTATTGTCACTTAACATTGAAGTATACATGTGTAATAATCATAATAACAATAATAATAATAATAATAATGATAATGATAATAATAATAATAATAATGTTTTTCTCTCATTAGGTTAAGGCAGCATTTAAAAATAAAACAGAGAAAATAAAT